>JAKCPI010002615.1:0-19622 GCA_023213315.1 Euborellia annulipes
CTCTGTTTGATATTAGTTTAATATATGCTTAAGCATGTAAATATATTATGTTAGCGAGGTGAATATATAGTAGAATAAATAAAACCAAGCAGCTATGTTTCTTTCTTTATTATAGAACCCACAGTGATGTTTCGGTCGATTATCCGACCATCTTCATGGAAAGAGTTCAGTCAACAGAAAAGCCCTCTTATGTTCTTTGATAGACATTTCATAAAATTCATTACGATCTATCAGATATGAACCGTTTATTTTGAAAGTGGTGTAAGTCCATTTTTTTTTTTTTAAATGAGATCATATATTTTATGCTTAAATTAATGTAAATTTTCTATGTATAAATAGCTAGTGGTAAATTTCTTAAAAAATTCCCATGTTTTGTACAATTGAAAATTGGTCGGTAAATAGATTTTAACCCTTTATTATCTCGAAACAATAGAAAATGGACTTACACCATTTCAAAATAAACGGTCCATATAATACATTCAGCGTGAAAATCAATATTGGCTTTGCATAATCGACCGAAACGTCGCTGTAAGTTCTATAATAAAGAAAGAAACATAGCTGCTTGACCTTTTATTTATTCTACTAAATATATTATATTAGATACAAGTCAGAGCCGAATGGCTAACGCCATAAGGCCGAGAAGAGAAAAAAATATCTTAATTCTCTAAATCACTCTGTAACTACATGATAGATTTTTCAAATGTGAAGAAAATTTTTCCAGGCTAGGTTTTATTTTGAATAGTAAGTAGTTCTAAATCTAGAAAAATTCTTAAATTATATTCACTATAAAAGAATCAATATTTTTCACCTTTACACTAAAATTTTTAAAAAATTTCTACATATTACAGTAGAAGAAGAGTTCCAGCTTCATGAGACTAGTTCGCTAAACTTTCTGAACGATACAGATACTCTGAACACAAAAAAATTACAACTCTTAGTGAAGGCAATTCCGAATACTAAAACTATCAATGTCAGATTTTTTTGGAATCCTTGGAGCACACTAATTCACTAGCTTCGTATTTAAAAAGGTGGATTTAGGTATGAGCTTACCTATCAAACAGTCGGATATCTTCATTTTTTCTGAAACACACCGAATAAATTTTATAAAACACAAAAACACAAAAGCATCAATGATCACCACACTTGGGATTATCTACTACCTGGCGAGCTGAGCTGTGCTATTAATAGGAGTGTTCAGGTCGCCACTAAGGACCTGACTGCCAGGTGAGGATCGTCTTCAGAGGCTTCCAAGCCTGGGGGAGGCTGGGAAAGTGAAAGTCCCCCTCGAAGAGACTTCTTTCTTACCTCAGAGGCCGTCACCGCCGCCGCCTTAGATAAAATGAAGACGACGACGACGACCTTAGACCTTCATCCGCCCCCTTCCCCTCTCCCCCAACGCCATAACTAGGAAATAACTTACGGGAATTTTTCGATAATAACTCATGGTTTATTATATAGGTTGAAAATTTTTTAGACATTTGTGCCCATCTAGTTCCAACCATTCTTATTTTTAATTAAATTAGTAAACTTGAACACTCTTGAGTGGTTCAATTCACCTCGCTGCATTGATGATCTTGTGTTTTATAAAATTTATTTATTTATTCGGTGCGTTTCAAGATTTCGCTAGTCAAAAATTTATTTCGATTTTTGTCCTCAAATTTCATAATAGTAACTATTCTAAATATCTGTTTGGATAACAACTATCCATTTGGATGTCCGTTTGTGAAATGAACTGACGACTCCCCGGTTGGGAAGACTTCATTAAACAAGCAAGATATTCTAATTAGTGCAATTTAGAGATGCACAATTTCTCCTTAAGCAGATAACTATAGAATAAATAAATACTCAAATTTGCTATTCTGGTCTTAATGATATAGGGTATATAAAATCCTAATAGAGCCCTTGATCAACTATAAGGTAAATAAAAAAAAAGGAAAAATTATTATTAGTAGGCTATCAGCGGCGTAACTAGCCTTTTTGACGGGGGGGGGGGGCGAAGCTCAACTAGGCCATACGAATCTCATTCTACCTTTTTTTTAGTATTCGAATCTCGATCGACCTTTTTTTTTGTAATTTTTTTCCGGATTTGTGATATAGAGCTTACAGTGAATTTATTATGAAATTTAAAAATAATAATCAGGGGATGGGCCAAGGATCCCTTTCCTAAGTGCGCAGCCCGCCGAATACTCTTAATCACTTGAGAGTGACTCACAAGGCAACTCATGTCACTTGTCAGATGCTCCGTTGTCAGAATGAATACGAAAAATAACCCTGACTTTTTTTAATTAAATAATAAATAATAGCCTGGGCGTCGGTTTTGGTTTTGGATGGGTGATCATCCAGAAATAAAAAAAATCCTGACGTGTTATTGGAAATGTTGTCTACCCCCCCACTACCACCAATCTTCACACACACACACACACACACACACACACACACACACACACACACACCCCCCCTGACTTTTTGCGATGATACCCTTAGAGATCGTCCTTGCCATTTAAGATTCAAGTCACGCGTGACTTTTGTGAACGGCAGAGTAGAGAATTAGAAAAAAAAGAAATCTTAAAAAAAAATATAATAATTAAAAAGATGAAAAAAGAACAACATCCTGATGATGATGAGATCATTGAATAACCTAATCAATTTTAACCTATGTATTTATGAATCAATCCTTTCAGTAATGTAATTTTAAATGACTAATCATACGTAAATCATTCACTTATACTTCTAGGTCAAAGAAGTTTTCATCTCACGGTACGTTAAAAATAATTGAAGAATTGTTAAATATCAAAGAGTAATATTAGCCGTTTAAATCGTCAAATTTTATATTTATGAATAACGCATTATTTTTAACTTTGAACCTCCTGGCAAAATATTACCCACACACTACTCCACAGCATAGTTTTATAATTGAATTTGAATATAACAGCGGAAACTAAATATATAGTGAAAATGGCGGGAAAATTTGAATCTAACTTCATAGGAATGACTGCAGATGGCGCTGACGTCGTTGTACATAAAAAGGCACGTAACGGACATGACAGTCAGTTCACTTGAGTCGGAGCAAGTCCTCAGTTCTTTATAATGATTGCAGAATAAGCAGTCGAAACGTTGTACAGTATTTATATTTTTAATAAATAATTAATAACAAAAATGTGGTCTATAACTAAAAATTCCCCTAATAATAAATAATTCAAACCGCAAAAGCTTTAATAAACACATTCGTGATATATATATGTCTACACAAAAAATCTGCAGAGAACACAAATTTCAATTACCGAAGGCTAGAGAAAATTGTGCGCTGTGCGATCAGCACCCCAGATATTTTTCCTTTGTTAGATCACTATTTAGTAAAATATTTTTTAATCTTTTTTCAATAGGATTTGAACCAAGAGGTTCATTAAAAGTCAAAAGTTTTTAACAAAACTTTATTTGATCCCAATGTTTCTTTCTCTTGGTCCAAATCCTATTGAATATTGTGAAAAAGGTTCCTGAGCTTCATCTAATTTAATCTTTTTTTTTTTTGGTGGGGGAGTGGGGGTGACTGCCCTTTCAACGTCTATATCCAGAAAATAGACGTAATGAAAGAAAATAAATAATATAAAAATAATTAAATTAAATAATAGAATTCTGGCTCTAAAAGCATTCCAATCGATTTTTTTTAATGGAAAAAATAACAAAAGTTGTTCCGCTATTATATAAATGCCAGTTTAAAGAAAATAATTGTCTGTATTGAAGACGAGTGTATCTTAAAGGGGAGTGAGATGCAAATGAAGGTTTTCCTGCCCTCCGGGGTGGCTTTATTCTCTTCTTCCGAGTCATTAAATTTAATTATTTAATGATTTTTCAATTTTCCCTTTCAAGGAGCCCTGACCACTCGCTACTTTGATGAGATAGATGCATTCCAAAGGAGGAGGTGATTCTAATTCACCTGTCGTCGTCCTTCCTTTGTGCCCTATGAATTTCAATTCTTTAGCATTTAATCATTTCATTCTTTTTTTTTTATTCATTGGATTTATGCTAATCATATGTCCGCCTACTTTTTTTCTATTTTAACATTCAAATTTTGATATTCATCTTTAAAAATTATGTTAGACAAATTTTTTTTTTTTTACTTTCCCGTACTATTATTATTATTATTATTATGAAGATCATATAAATGAAGCGCCCCCTGTTTAAAAAAAATATATTTTTCGTCTCAAAGCAAAAGAAATCTAAAAATTCAAAAAATCTTTATTCAAGTGTGTATAAAGTTTTTTTTTTATAAGATCTGTACATTAGAATTCAAGATGCAAAATTTATAAACATAGAAAAATATCTTTGGCCATATAAGTTATTTTCCATTCCTGCCAAAAACAAACAAAGTCAAAATAACTAATTTGTTAAATTGTATGATCCTGATTCGCGATTTGAGACAAACGTTGTCAAGTGGTTAAAAAAGTTTTTATTTAATTTTCCCTGACTACCTTGCATCTTTGCTGAAGAATTGAATTAACTGCATAACCATACAGTATCTTATATTTTTTACTTTTATTAAGGACGATGATTTTGAAGTTTTAAGTTTGTTAAAAATTATTTTGATTTGCGCTTGGAACGAGGAAATAAATTATTAAAATTTTATTTTAATCAAAGATGGGATATAATTATCTTTCGTGATAATTAAGAATTCGTCTATTATTTGATCCGAGACTGCTCAGGTTAATCCTGAATTAACCTTTTTATTATTGTTCGTAGCCTATATCAATGTATAGTCAATCTGAATCTGAACGGTGATAAAATCGTTCAATATCCAATCTTTTTATTAATGATGAATGATAAATCATAAATAATGAGTTAGATGTCAATTTGGAAATTGAATCATCAGACCACAGAATGATTATGAAGATAAAAAGGATATTTTTAATTGGTTGAAAATTTAATTTAATTTTAGTTTTTTATCTCTTTAATTTATATTCATTTTTTTTTTCAACTCTCCCCCACACGGAATAAATGAATGAAAGCAAAATAAAGGATTAATAAATATGAATAAATCAATTGTCTTTTGTTCTGCAGTGGAAAATCATAAAAAGAAAAATGTTTTTAAAAAATATTAACCATTAATCAATGCTATGCTTAAATCGAATTTCATTTCTGAATGCTTGCTGGATGGTAGGCAACCCAAATAGAAGAATATCTAAAGTAGGCTATTATATTCAGGGGGACAGGAACAAATTTGAATCAGGGGGGGCAAAAATTTTTTTTTAGAAAATTAAAATAAATAGTATAAAACAAAAACAAATCTACTATAAAACTTTAAAAATTTTAAATAAAATCACAATTTTAATAAAATTAAAATTTTAAAAAATTTGCTAGTGATTTTATCAAAAATTTTTGGAAAAAATTTGGAAAAAATGAATTTCTTACTCTTTTAATTTTTTTAATTTAGAAGATTTTATTTTCAAAAGTAAAAATATATTATTTTTAAAAATAAATAAATAAAAGAAGACATATTGCCCCCTCTGCCCCCTCCTATAGGATGCCATGGGGGGGGGGCAAGGGTACATGCCCCCCCCCCCCAGTTCCGGCGCCTATGTTTATATTCTTACATAAAAAGTTAGAATACAAATTTTTTCAACAAGAGACAAAGTTATAAAGTCTGTGAATCAAAAATAAAGAAGAAAATGATCCCAACAGTTAATTGGCGTGAAAACACCTGCGCTGTGTTTTGCTTGTGTTGTGTTGATTGATGAAGGAGATGAGGAAGTAAAGAAAGAAGAAGAAGAAAGGATCGTAGGACAGTTGTTAATCAATCATGTCCTGTTGACCAGGAAGGCCGAAGACTTAACACCCCTTATGTTTCTAATGATAAGAACAGTTGTCTAAGGACTAATGCTAAATAAATGATGAATGGACAATTGGACGCAATTATTTTCTATCTCTTGCCAAACATGATAATTAATTTATGTGAAGGTTTTTGTTACAACTAACATTCATCATCCAACACTAATCAGTATGAAATTAAATTTAAATTTATCGAAAGTGTGAAGAGTCTAAACAATGGTGAAAATGGAAAAATGAAAGAGAAAATTCGGTAATATAGCAGTCTTATAAGAAAATTTCGGCCATAAGAAGAAAATATGGCATAAAAATATCTTGTTTTTTTTTTTAGTCTTCTTCAGAATCTGGCGGCATATTTAAATTACTAATTTTTTCGCTTTATAGGGAAGTTTAAAATTAATTATTATTAATAGAAAATGAATATAATGACCTAACGATTAATTTCAAAAAATTCGCTAGAGAATACTTCATTGAACAAGCAAGAAATTCTACCAAGTTACAACTGAAAAAGGCATTTCGGGAGAGAAATAAATAAATTCCATCCATCCTTTGGGACATTGACAACCAGCCAAGAATTATTTACAGGTAAATTTATAATATTTCCCTTATAACAAATAACCGGCCTTTTGTGAATTAAAAAATCCTGTCATAACCTTGACTTGAACTCGAAAAGTCAATAAAAAAAGAAAAACAATTAATATTTTTCTCAGAGAAAAAGAAATAAAATAGGTGGGATAAATTTTCTAATTAAACATAATACAATTCATTTCAATTCAACCTTTTAATGATTAAAAAAAAAAAAGAAAATAACTTTTACTAAATTTTAAAGTAATTGAAATTCTTCTTTTGAAATTAAATGGCCTAAGTTGCCGAAAAGACTGTGTGAATGTGTGTGTGAGTGTGAATGAGAAAAAAGTGTGAATGTTTAAAAAAAAAAAAAAAAAAAAAAAAACTTTTTTATTAAATATTATTGTTTTTGGAAGGTAATAATAATTAATTAATTCACAAAAATAAAGGGTCGGACTAAGCCGAGCGCACAACTTTGACCACCCCCTATTCAAGAAAAAAATATTTGTCACCCCCCCCAGAGCCCCCCCCCCCCCCTAATGGTCCGATGTTATACATATTATATATTCATTTTACTCGGGAGGAAGTCTAGTTTCTGAATATATAAAAAAAATTATAGGTTATGCAAGAAAAAAATTTATGACCCCCCCCCTAGAGCCCCTCCTAATGGTCCGATGTTTACCAAAAGCTTTTCAGTTCTTGGCCTCTACCCCTAGTTTATGGGTGCAAAATTTCAAAACAATTGAATGAATAGTTTTTGAGATTTCGTTGACGAAAAAAATTACCACAGACATCATTCCAAAAAGTACTTAAATGGATTCAGGGGACCTCAAAAAGCATTTTGGCAGCTTCAGAAAAATTTCGATTTTTTTTACGATTACATTAACTTTACCTGTCCAACCTACGGTTGATGGGCATTTTTTTTTTTTTTTAAACATTCACACTTTTTTTTATTCACACTCACACTCACACCCACATTCACACAGTCTTTTCGGCAACTTAGGCCATTTAAGACTTTGACGATAACCGTTATGAATATATATTATTTGGGGTCCAGGCATTCTTATTTAAGCCATTTGGTATCCAAATGGCTTAAATAAAATCATCGGACTGCCTGGGGTCCGAACCCGCGACGTTTGGAATAGAAGGTAGGCACGCTACCAACTACTCCAAGCCCCGTGGACGATGGGCAAAGTTAAAAAGGCAGAAATGTATTATGTGTTTTTTTAGACAGAGATTATAAATTAGTTAAATAATTTTCGAGATATTTGAATAAGATTCAATGAATACCTCGATTCGTATTTGACAATTGTGTGACTATATTTTTTTATTGGTGGGCCAAATATCCCATAGCCCATAGTGGTGGGTACGACACCGATGCACCGAGTGGACTGGAGATTCTGGGTTAGATTCTCGCGGCCCATGGGTCGTTTGTTACACCAACTAATAAACATATCGCCCAAAAATTGTTAAATAGATTATATTGGTAGTTGTTATATTTTCTCAGGGGCTAGGGTTCCTAAAAAAGGAATGTTGGCTTTAATGGCATCTAGCCAAGCATACTTGGATAAGATGTGAAGCCCATACTTGATTGAATGAGCTAAACATACTACGAATATTATGAGAATTATTATAGTAGAAGAAAATATAATTTATGAATCATTTCGATCATCGCGTCGTTTGGTGATTTTCAAGTACTATTTATTCAAAAATTTCCTTTATAAGACTGCAAAATTTCGTCAAGTTGGTCAAACAGAGCAAGACAAACGGACGGATAGACGGACACTCAGCTATTATTATATATAGATTATTTAAGTATTGGAAAATTCAGCATCTAAGGCCATTTAGACCCCATCCCTATTTATTTCAAATGATTGATAGCCAATTCAAATGAAATAAATTTTTCTCGCTTGGGTCGAGAAGTGAACCAGAAACACCAAGTCACTAGAAGCTAATGTCTTCTCTCTGAGCCATGGGTCAGGGGCTAATTTATTATTTGAATATAAGTATTACTGAAGAAAAAATTTAAAAAGAAAAAACGAATTCGGTTTTTCGGGAAAAACTCGGTTTCTCGGTTTTTGAAAATTAGCCAAAAAACAGGTTTACCGGTTTCGGTTTCGACCGGTGTCCAAACCCTAGTTGTGCTGTAGTCTAGTGGTTAGGGAACTCTGAGTACAAATCGGAGGATCTGTGGTTCTACTCCCGGCGGCACACCCTTATTTTTTCGGGTATATGAATTAACAAATATTTAATTGTATAAATTTCGCGGCTCACATACGCGATATATATAATATCTTAAATATTATATATAATTTCTTATTTATTTATTATAGTTTTTAGCTAAAAAAAAAATGTCCTTTGAAGGCGAAAAAATATTTCCATTTTATCTCTTAAAAAAAAAAAAGAAAAGTATCATTAAAAATTTATTTTATTCAAGGGTTAAGCTGTTTTTTTAAAAGACATGATAGATTTAGTCTAATATTACTTACGAAAGGTTCCCGTTGGTTATGCCCGGGGAGAATCTCGACGATCTCAGCCCCCACTCCCACCCTAACCAACTAAAACAAAAGAATAATTAAAGAATTAATTAATTATATCATTGATGCTACGAAATATTTTATGAAAATCTTTAACTTACTTTGTAGACTGCTTCTTTCGGCTTGATCCTAAAAACTAACCTAATCCCTGACTAACTATGACCGGGACGGCCATCTAATTCTAAAATGCAGTTCCTCTTCTTTCTTGAGACGGCCGGGAACGCGAACACTCCCGTAAGGCCGCAGGTAAGCCTTCATTCAACACAAATCGCAACCATTTGATGTGCCATAGTCGATTTCATCCATCAGATAACACCTTATCCATCTTTTTTGGGCCTCCTCCTCCCCTCATAGCCCACCGATCCTCACCAATGATGATTGAAATCTAAAACAAATAAAAATACACATTATACACGAGAAATATGTTAGTTTATTTATTATATCAATATTATAACTTACTCTGTCAATTGCTTCTTTGGGCTTAAAGAAGATTTGATCCTAAAAACTACTTGCGACGATCGCGAAAACCCAATGGGGTCCGTCTGGATCTCATACTATTGAATACTGAATTTTCTAAAACAAAAATGCAAAATGTATCAATTATTTTCTTTTCATTCAAATGTAATTATATGGATAAATTTAATATTAGTTCTCTTTATAAAATAAAACTGTTTAAACAGTCTTCCAGGTTTGACAGTCTTCCACAAATAGAGGAAACCATAACACACCTGGTAAGTCTTCAAAGCAGTTATTCTCTTGCTGGAGGCTCGGGTTCGCTTTCCTTCCCATGCGAGAAAAATTTATTAAACAGCGGTGATATTTTTTTTCTTTTAAATCTTATTGTTTTTGTTTAATAAAGTTGGCCGGCCATCTAATTCAAATGCTCCTAAATGGCTGCAGTATCCGAAAAGGGTTTAAAAAAGTCTTGTTTACTGGTAGGTAAATAAATGTTGTATCCAAAGTATCTATAAAAAAAGAGAAAATTAAAAAAAATAGAATTTCTTTAATAAAGTTGAAGGAAATATTTAAAATTTCTTCAAATTACTCTGTAGACTGCTTCTTTCGGCTCAACGAGGTCTCAGCCCCCACTCCCACCCGACCCATCTAAAACAAAACAAAAAATAAACAATTAGTCCATCATTCAAGATTCATATTTGAAAAATATATAAAATTTCTTTAACTTACTTTGTAGACTACTTCTTTCGGCTCAACGTGGGCTTGATCCTAAAAACTAACCTAATCCCACACACTAACTATGACCGGGACGGCCATCTAATTCTAAAATGCAGGTCCTCTTCTTTCTTGAGACGGCCGCGAACGCGAACACTCCCGGAAGGCAGGTAAGCCTTCATTCAACACAAATCGCAAACGAAACGGAGAAAACGCGCCCACCCATGGAAAGTATAAAAGGATTTGATAAATATTCACGAGTTAGGAAGAAAGCCTGTCACTACAATACTGAAGAACCCCCTTGATTGCTCATCTCAGAAACAGAATGACGTTGTTCAAGATGCATGCTGAAAAAAAAAGAACCCTAATAGCTAACAACATCCTATACGAACTCCTAACATCTTGAACATTAACTCATTCTGTCCTGAAACAACCAAGGCCCAGAACTCAGCACTGAATGACAGAGCTCCGGAGAAAGAGAAACCACTCTTTCTCTCAAATGCGCGAAAAAGGGAAACATGTGATAGAGAAATTCCCCTATTCCCCTTGAACAACGGTCAAAAGTGAAATGATCCTCTACTGGGAGCCCTGCCTAAACCTAAATGGGACGAAAAACAACACCCTATGCCAGCATTGAGGAATCAATTCACAATTGAACGTCAATTCAAGAGAACATCAGAGAATTCCGACAAAGAAGGCCTAAACCCCCACAAATATAATACCTATATAAATTCGTGAGCGTAGAGATTTTCTAATTATTTAGCGCCCATATATAGACTCTATCAATTGCTAGCTAGATAATCTAATAAGATTTGCGTGTATTCTTAAAAATTAACATTTACTTAATAAAGAATTAGAAAAGAGATCCCCTTAAATAATATTAATCTCATACACGCAAAACTTAAAACCTAATACTGATTTATAATAAATAGCTAAAACAATCATACATGCACACTTGA
Organism: Euborellia annulipes; assembly: GCA_023213315.1. Classification (NCBI taxonomy): domain Eukaryota; kingdom Metazoa; phylum Arthropoda; class Insecta; order Dermaptera; family Anisolabididae; genus Euborellia; species Euborellia annulipes. The sequence goes on from JAKCPI010002615.1 coordinate 11,054, forward strand.
ATTGTCTCATATGTTGATGTTGCTCCCCCGTGGGGTAAAGAGATGAGATGAGTACTGTGGGTGAACCACATATTACCAATACTAATCATATACCTTTTGCACCTAACATTCATCCATCCCTTTACCTTGAGACACGAAGCCTGTATTTGGACTGAAATATAAAAATATTATTAATAACATCCTATCCATGCACCTAAGTTTAAATATTCTAGATTTAAGCCAATATAAGAAAAGTCAAAAAATTTTGAAAATCCTAAACTGTTTACTCTACGCCCACGGAAATGTTCATACAGACTTTACATGTAGCTGCTAAACTCGTGGAATCTGCTGTAGTCGCTGCCTGGAAGACGTGAAGGCGATGTCTGATGGCGGATGCTCTTCATGGATTCAATAAGTCACTAATTCATTTATTCTATTCACTAATTCACTTATTCACTCAGTCACTTATTCACTTTGGCATTTGTATGCGATTTTGGCCACACCTGGTTTCATGATGCCAATTCTCGAAGGCGATTTGTCGATTTCTAAAAAAGCAAACAAAAAAATATTGAATTAGACACAATGAACAAGATTTGAATGCAATTATAAGGCTACCAAACGTAATTAAAATATTCTAATTTTAATTAAATAGATTCATCTTTTACGCGTACTTAGGTCTAGTGTCGTCAAAAAAGAAGAATAATATATAAAAAATCCCTTACATAGGGTCTACATCAGTGAGGGACAAAGGTAAAGCACAGCCTCATGATCCAAAGTAATTATTTAAATTTAAATAAATAAATTTAATAACGGCCATCGGCATCGGTTTATAAAATAGGATGAAAGATCTTTATTAGAATATTATTCTAAGTTTGATTCTCAAAAGTAAAAGTTATATTTAGAGAAAAAAATGAAATAATCAATGCATAGATGCATTTTTACACTAAATAATAAAAAATAATAATTCAGATTTTGTTCAAAACCTTATTTTCACGCCTCATGGGGTGCCTGACTTTCAACCTCGTAGCTCATTTCTTTCATGCTTAAAAATTTCAAAACACAGACCAGTTTGCGGGATCGTTTGGTCGAAAAGGACCTCAAAACACGTATTTCCATCAAAATCACGACATCCAATTTTTGACATGATTGTAGTAATACTTTCTATATATTACAAATATAGGTAAGATAAAGTAAAAACAAATCGATTGATACTTTCCAAGGAGAGAAAATTTTTCAATATATCAAAAATTTATTTTTCAAAGTGATTGATTCTCGCGTGACAGACTCCCGCATCATCATCATCATCTATAATGACCGGAGGTTCCAATTTCGTTATAATCGCTAAGCCATGGACAGTTTCATCATTTCATTCTTCTTTCCAAATGGATGATTCTCTTACGGGCAAGTGATTCAATTGTATTCAAATATGGACATCTCTCCCACCACTTAATTGTCCCATATGGTCTCTTGGTGATCGGAAGTCCGGACATAATTCGGCCTTGCCGTTATGAAATTTAAAAAAGTAGGGAGGGAGGTTATTTATCTCAATCACCAGGCCAAGAAAAAAAAGAAGAATAAACAAATAATGTTGCATCTGATATTTGATTATAGGAGAGATATATTATAACATACTTTGGATCGTGTAAATAGTATTATTACATATTTCACCGGAAATACTTGCTTTTAAAACACTTTTAGCGCTACAAAAATATAGTGAGAGCAGTCCAATAGTAAATAAATAAATAAAATACAAAAAATGTATATTTATTTTTCTCATTAAGTTTTCAATTTCATACTGTACAGTCAGTTTCAATATTGACCGCCACTCTAGAGAATAGAGCCGTGAAGTTAGACAATCAGAGTGCTTAGAAAATAAACTTTTTTTAATATTACTGTGGATATACTATTTTTTGAGACAATAATTACGGCAGCTAAGCGCTCTGGTTGTCTAACTTAACGGCTCTATTCTCTAGAGGTGGCGGTTAACAAACTGACTGTACATCTCAGAAATCTGTAATTAAAAACATTATATGTAAATGAATATATACAAAAATTTTATGTATATTTTATTTATTTCTCTACTATTGGACTGACCTAACCTACTCAACTACACATCGATAAGTCCTGGAGACTTAACATTAAAATAGTTTACTAGTTGCGGGTATGAAGGTGACAGTATAGAAGTTCATATTTTTTATAAAAAAAAATCTTAAAAATTTTTTGGTAGATAAAACCCTTGAAAAGAATTTTATTAGTTGTAGTTTTTTGGTTATTTATTTTTCATTAAGAATAGATAAATATAGGTAAATAGTGACTATTTCGGGGGGTTTCGACCAGTTAGTCGCTGAATGACTTGTTAAGATGCTCTAAAAAAAAAAAAATGGCGCATAGGCCCTATACATTAGTTTCTGAGATAATTTAGTAATTCGCTTTTAGAATATCGCATATAATGGTGGTACCGCTCCGCTTTTCGTAACAAAATTATATTCGTGCACTCTTTTGAAAGATGCTATAAAAAATAAAAAAAAAATTCCATGCCGTTCCAGAGATATTTTGACAAAGAATTGTTACTTATATACAGTATATAGTTAACTAAAAAAACTACAATAGTAAAATATCCCTCAAGGGCTTTATCTAGTATTTATATTCTTTTTTGTTTTGTTTTGTTGTATTTGTTATTGTATTTAAATTTGTATTGTGTTTGTTGGACCTAGCCACCGAGGACTGGTGCCTCTAAGCGGGTCGTAATAAATTTATTTATTTAAAAATTATTTTATGAAGTAAAATTAAAACACGAGGTTATATGTTTCAATGTATGTATTATTTATTAGTAGAAACCCTGTGTGTATTTCAGAAGTAATACAAATACATTCTGAAGATACGAGGTAAGTACCGAAATAGGCTTATTTATAAAGTGTTTATACTAAAAAATAATATATAGAAACATAAAACCTTGTGTTTTAATTTTATCTTTTTAAATCATAATGTTCAAAGTAGAGCCAACGATTAGTTGTTTCAATTTAATAAGAGAGATTCCAAAAGAAATTTGAATTGAAATTTTTGTTCAGATTAAAAAAATATAGGAAATTTTCACTCTGAATCAAAAGCCCATTTGAACAAAAATTCCAACTTGGTAAGTGAAAAATGAGATTTTTTTTTTATAAACGAACAAATAAATGAATATTAATAGAATGCTACCTTTTATTTGACGCAGAGTCCTAAATTAATATTCAAATGTTTATTTGCAATTGCAAACATGTGATTTGGAATTTATCATAGTGATTTGTTTTCAAACAAAACATAAGCTACTATTATTATTAGAATATAATTTCAAATTTTGGATTTGATTAATGAAGATTAGTGTGCAAACAAACAAACAAACAGAGAGAGAGAATTTCAATAAGAAAAGAAATTTTAAATACACAAAGTAACCGGGATAAACTGAGTAAATTTGATTTGTCTATTTTTTACTTTCTCTTACCTATATGTATATGTTAATATACATACAAATAGAGAAAGAATTGGATTCATGTCAAAGATGTCAGATGTCGAGATTTTGATGGATATACAAGTTTTGAGGACCCCTGAATCCAAAAAAGTGGTTTTCGCGACATGGTCTGTCTGTGAACAAAATATCTCAAGAACGCTGAGCAGGTGTCAATTATAACAATACGATGTCAATTGTTGTGATATTTTAAACATTTTTATCACAACAATTGACATCATATTGTTATAAGTGACACCTTCTCAGACCTGAGGAAGGGGGCGATTAGCACCCGAAACGTCGACGAGCAGAATGAAATAAAATTTGTGTTTTATTTCTAATCCTGGCTGCCTAACCAGCACCAATACTATACACAGTCTCCAGCCAAAGAAAATATTATCTATTTACATAAGTATTTATTTTTACCTCTTCTATCATCTTATAATTTATTAATTTAAATTTCATCCTTTTAGACTTGAGAAAAACAAAAATAATAATCGATTGGCATTTGATATTCAAAACGAATAGGTCAAATATTTCTAAAGATAGATAATTAATTAATAACCTTTTATTTCTTATTTTTTTATCGCTATAATTTATTTCTTATTAAAGAGATGGAAAGACGAGGTTAAGCTTCTTCTATTGAATATGCCATATTACCTCCAAGGTATTATTACTTATGAATAATTAATTACCTAATGTGACCATCACCCATCTGTTTTAAGATTTTTATTCAGATTGCCGGGCAACAGGGAAAACATACATGAAAAAATTTTATTGCCGATTCAACAGCAACAATTAAAACGAAAACTAGCCGCTTCGCCCGACTTTGGGTTAACTCCCGTGGAACTTAATGTGACCATCATTCTTTTTATCTAGCTAAGCCCCGTCTACAATACTCTCTAATTTTTATGAATCTCATTTAAATATAAGTCAAACATATTAGGCACGGACCTGACTATATAGGAAAATGGACCGAAGAGGCCCTAATTGGGCTGGGGCTCTGGAAGTCTGTCTGGCCTAAGCAACTATGTATAATTAATTTATTGATGGATTCAGGGGTGAAATGTAAAGCCCTGAGGGTGGTCGTATAAATGACCGAAACGCCAACATGAAGGGTTACCAATAAATAAAATAACCTGCCAATATATCAGGAAATATACAAAAGGGTCCTTATTAAGTCAAAGCTATGGAATCCTGGCTTTAATGTATAGAGCCTTTAAGGTGGTCGTATTGATGACCGAAACGCTAGCCTGAAGTGTTAATAAATGAAATAGATCTTTTCTTATTACTTCAAAATACTTCATTTGGTAAGTGAAAAATTGAAATGTGATATGAGTGAATTGAAATATTTCACTATGATTTTAATAATTGGCGCATCGAATTCCTCAAAGATTTATATCTCAGCTTATAGATAATTTAAAAATGAATTAGAATTGAAAAAATTTTAAGAGTTACTCACCAAATGAAAGGGTTCTGGAGATAAACCGGACCAGCGTGGATTGGAGCTGATTACTGGATCGGCTCTCTCGCCTTACTAAATGATAGCACAGAGATGCCAGGTTTGTAGCCGGTTTCAACCTGTAACAACAAGAATAAAAGTTATTCTATATATATTATGTCTGTGTGAAGATAGTATGTGTGTGAGTGAGTTCAAAGGAATTATTATTTCATTTAACATTTGAAGCAAAGCAAATTTTTAAAAAGATTTTTTTTTTTTAATAATTCAATTACTTTATGAATAGAGGTAAAAATTTTAATTTATTTCTATTTTCTCTGTAAATAATTATTAAAGAAAAATCAATATAAAAATATATATAGTCCTATTAAGGGGAAAGTTTTGGAATCATGTAAAATTTAGCCCTCAAATTTTTTTTTTTTTTTTGAATATTTTGATAAAACATAACAAATAAAAAAAATAAAAATTATTTGTTTTTGGCCGACGTTTCGGACGCAAGTCGTGTCCTTCCTCGGGATTAAAATATACGCCTAGATCGGCTTCCCAATTTCAAAATACAGTAAGGTACAAACAAAATTTTTTTCAGGAATGGTATTTTTTAACTTCAAATCAAGGGCGGGTCCAGAGGTGTTTCTCGGGGGGGGGGGGATCTGGTGTGACTAGTCGCACAGCACACAATTTTCTCTTAATTTCGGTAATTTAAAGGCGCGTTCTGTACTTGTTTGCCAGAATATAAATACAAATCAAATTTTTAAGTATTAATTTTTAAAATTTTACATTAAAAATTCATTTTTTTCGAAAAAAAAGTATTTTTTCCAAATTTCAAGGGGGTAATTACCCCCTTTACCCCCTCCTCAGTGGCGGGGAAATTACTTCCTCCCCCCTTGTATCCGCTATTGCGTCAAATTAACAGTTAATTATTGTAATGTAATATTGTATTAATAATATATATGAAAAAAAAATATTATTTTTACTTTTATTTTGAAATTTATTGCATTTTATTACAATAAAAAATGTTGAATCGTCGACTTGGGGGATTGTCAAATTAGAAAAAAAATGCACTTAATTCTTATCTATAAGAAATAAAAAAATCAAATTTTTGAGAAATTTGAATTAAATTATGTTCACAAGACTCCAATCAAGGGCGGATACAAGGGGGGGGGGGGGTAAAGGGGGTAATTACCTCCCCCCCCCGAGATTCGAAAAAAATACCTTTTTTTCGCAAAAAAATGTATTTTTAATGTAAAATTTTTAAAATTAATACTTAAAAATTTGATGTGTATTTATATTCTGGCAAACAAGTACAGAATGCGCCTTTAAATTATCGAAATTAAAAAAAAATAGTGTGGTGTGCGACGAGTCACACCAGATTACCCCCCCCCCGAGAAACACCTCTGGATCCGCCCTTGACTCCAATGGAACTAAAAATACTAAAAAATCGATTTTACAAAATTTGTCCCTTAATGTGTTTTGAAATTGCGCAACCGAGATGGTGTTCTGTGAAACATATTTGGACAATATTGAAAAAATACATAATTTGATGGATGGTTAAAAATCAAATTGATAAATGCACTAATCTAAGCATTAACCGTGAAAAAGGGAGCTTAAACATTGCATGTGTATGATATGCCAAAGTACTGTTCAATCTCTAGATAATTTGCTTATACTTAAAAAATTAATTTTTCGTGTAAAGATAAAAATTTTTTTTGCGCCTGTGAAGGTAACCTTACTCAAAGCCGAAGTGTTAGCGTGTGGAATATTAACGTTGATGAAAAATAATTGATTTTTTTTTCTAAATTCCAAATAAATATAGTAAGTAATAATGCCAAAATTTATAAGGACCTGGATTTTTTACTTTCTCTTACTTCTATATATGTTAATATATATAGAGAGAAAGTATATTGGTTTCATGTCAAAAATTCGATGTCGAGATTTTGATGGATATACACTAGGGTGGCCGCAAAAACAAAATTTTTTAATTTCTTGCGGCCGAACATCCTAAAAGTTGTATTTTGGCTAGAAAATGATAGTGGCAAAGTTTTAGCTAAATTGGGTAACGTTAACCCGTGCCTCATCGGGGTTAAAACTTTGAAAAAGTGCGATTTTAAAATTAGCAATTTTTACTTCATAAAACGAAAACAAAGTATCGTAGAAAAATGAATCTTGGCTCATTTCATAGAAAATTTAATTCTCTTGAGATTTTATAATAACTATTTTTTCATTAAAACTTGTAGATTTAGTGATATTTACAAATTAGCATTTCAGTTTTGATATATTGCTCTTTCTGAAAATTAAGTGGAAACTCACAATATAGACCATTCGATATAACAATTTGCAGGGAAAATATTCCGAAGGGAAAAAAATTTTTACTACCCCATACTCTAGAATGCCAATCCTAAATTTTTGACCTCGAGGACCGAGTGGGGGGGGGAGGGGGAGGGGGACAAAAACCTCAAAAATTGGAGAAATCTTCAGGTTTTTGCTTATATCTCGTAAACTATTTATATTTTGTCAAATTAACCGGCCGTATTTTGGTTAGTATTGAGTCTACGAATTCGTTTTATGTACCAAATTTTAGCAAATTTAATGCTCTACATTTTTGTCTTGTGCTATATTTCACAAAATATAAATAGTTTACTAGATATAAGCAAAAACCTGAAGATTTCTCAAATTTTTGAGGCTTTTGTCCCCCTCCCCTCCCCCCACACGGTCTTCGATAGGGCTGGACGGTAATGGATTTTCATTACCGACCTCGATAATGAAAAAAAACCGGTTTTTCTCGAAAGTCGGTAAAAATTTTTTAACGCCCGCGGAACAGAAATTTGCCGCCGCGGAACCAAAGTTGGCCGCCGCGGCACAGAAATTTGTCGCCGCGGAACCAAAGTTTGCCGCCGCGGCACATTTTTTCCCGCGGAACCAAAATTTTTCCCCGTCCGAAAAAAAAATATTTTACCTTTTTTTTAGAGACGCCAATTTTTTCTGCCGTTCGCGGCACAGAAATTTGTCGCCGCGGCACATTTTTTTCGCGGAACCAAAATTTTTCCCCGTCCGAAAAAATATTTTACCTTTTTTTTAGAGACACCAATTTTTTTCCTGCCGTTCGCGGCACAGAAATTTGTCGCCGCGGGACATTTTTTTTCGCGGAATCAAAATTTTTTCCCGTCCGAAAAAATATTTTACCTTTTTTTAGAGACGCCAATTTTTTCCGCCCGCGGAACCAAAGTTTGCCGCCGCGGCACATTTTTGTTTTTCGCGGAACAAAAATTTTTCGCCCGTCCGAAAAATAAGTTTTTACCAACTTTCGAAAAAAAACCGGTTTTTACCGAATTAGAGGTTCGTTACCGCGTTTTCGGTAAAAAAATTTTACCGGTTTTTACCGGTAAACCGGTTTACCGTCCAGCCCTAGTCTTCGAGGTCGAAAATTTAGGATTGGCATTCTAGAGTATGGGGTAGTGAAAATTTCATTCCCTTCGGAATATTTTCCCGGCAAAATGTTATATCGAATAATCTATATCAGTGATTTCCAAACTTTATGTTACCACTCCTCCCTTAAAAATATTTAATCTTATGACACCCGCTCACCCATTTTATAAAATAATACAAAAACAAAAATTTTTAATGCTAAAAAATATAATTTTATATTAAAG
>JAKCPI010002616.1:0-34932 GCA_023213315.1 Euborellia annulipes
ATAATGACCAAATTGAATTACGAAAAAAGCTAAAATTTGTTGCCATCTAGACAAACGATTGATTGAAATATCTGATAAATCTTGATTGTAATTCGATATTAAAGGTGAACCGATTAAAGAAATGAAAAGTCAACGCTAGCGATGCAGAACATCTGATAGTGGTAAGAGGACGCGAATTCAAAATTGCCTCGCATTGCACTAACAAGGTGTTAAACTCCTCAAAAGAGAGTATCGTTTTTCCCTGCGACTCGTTTTAAATGAAATTTGAGCGATCTTACCACTCGCTCCCAAAGACCACCCGCGTGGGAGTTATATGGCAGGAGAAAATGCCAGTGAATGCCCTTATCTACTAAGGAATCCAGGCAGCTATTCGCACACTCCTTCAATTGAGAAAGAGCAGCGCCCAGAATTTCGCGGTCAGCTCCCAATAATGGTGCCTGATCAGAATATCATCGTAATGGGCGCCTCGGCGGCTCATAACCAAACCAGTTCGAGCTGCGAAGCGATGGTCGAGCCGCTAAATTCCAGGTGAACTGCCTTGAAGTAGACATGCAAATGAAGGCGACGTATCCTTTATGCGTTTGCCGCCTACGCCAATGGACTCGCATAACAAAAACGGTCCCGCATAGTCCCGCAGACGCGGTAAACGGCCTAGATGGAGTTAATCTTACCGTTGGAAGTGGAATATTTGTTGTTGTGAGGAAGCGGAAAAACCGGGCTGTATATAAACTCATTGTCGGCACTATAATGCAGTGTCGCGAAATAAAAAATTTTCGAAGAAACGGAAAGGCTAAATTTGAGTATACCATTAATTTTCAGAATCTAAAATCGTCGATATAAAAATGTTATTGGATTGTGGTAAGGCAAAATAATAGGGTGCCACGTTGTAAGGGTAAGGACCACGCTGAAGTCACCTCCCTACTCGCATCAAGTTTGTATTTTCCTCAAGGAAAGGACAGAGAGACTTCAGGGGATTATTTTTTCGCCACTGAACCATTTTTTCTCAACTGTTTTATTTCTACAGCGAAATCTTCTTCTTGTGCTATTTTTAAACAAACAATTTCCGCTTCTTTTAAATCTTCCGGGGTGAGAGAGCCTTGCCTGAACGTATTGCGTGACTGACGGAGAGACACAGGTAACCAGCGACGCATTCTAGCAACAACTCTAAGCATAGAATTCCAGGACTTAAAGCGAGCAAAGAAATAATCAGGCTTAGCTTGGATAGTTAAAGCCTGAAGTTTTCTTTCCTCCTCCACTTCCATTGTGGGAGAAAAATCATCAGGGGCTGTAAAATCCTCTGTTGCCGGTCCAGTAAACCAATGGGGAGATTTTAAAAATTCCTTCACATCCAAGCCGCGAGTGGCCAAGTCCGCAGGATTGGATGAACCTCGAATGTGTCCCCAAGTGGCTTCTGGAAGCGCAACTTGTATCTCCGCCACCCGGTTGGCGACGAAAATATTCCAGCTGGAGGGTGGAGCTTTAATCCAACATAGAGCAACCATAGAGTCCGAGAGGCAAATAATGCGATGAGCTGGTTCCGAGAGGGATTTTTTAATCAGAGTGATCAATTCTGTTAAAAGAACCATGGCGCAAAGTTCCAGGCGTGGAAGTGAAATCGTTTTTAAAGGAGTAACGCTTCCTTTTGAAGCTAATAAACAAGATTGTATTATTTCACCCTGGGAAATGTAAGATAATAAATAGACACAAGCACAGTAGGCTTTAGTGGAGGCATCGCAACAACCAAGTAGTCCAAAATGAGTGGCAGCTGCCTGAGAGGCGAATCTTGGAATGCTAAGATCATCTAAAGCCGGTAGGTTGATTAAAAAGTTTTCCCATTCATTTAGAATGATTGATGGTAGCGGACCATCCCAATTGAGATCGAGCTTCCAAACTTCTTGAAATAAAATTTTTAATTTTATGATGATGGGCAATATGTATCCCAAAGGATCATAAAATTTTGAAATTTCCGACAAAAGTTGCCTTTTGGTAGAAATATTAAAAGAGGGCTTGTAAAAGTTAAATTTGAAATTATCTTCCTGCGGATTCCAAAAAATTCCTAATGTTAGAGAAGGCGTATTGTTTAAGGAGTCCGGTTCAGAGATAATTTTTAAATCCGTGGGGCTCACTTTTAATTTTGTAAGTAGGTCAGAAGAATTTGATGCAAATTTAGATAGAGAAAATCCTCCTCCCGATAACAAAGACTTTAACTCCGAGATAATATTTGTAGCTTCATCCTCGGATGGAAAGCTGCATAAAATGTCATCTACATAAATACATTTATCCAATATCTCGCGGGTTTTGTTTGAATATTTACCTCCATCTAATTGGATTAATTTTTTGATAGAGTATAAAGCTTGAAAGGGAGAAGAGACACATCCAAAGGTGACAGTATTTAAAGTGTATACTTTTAATGGTAAATTCTCGCGCTCTCGCCAAAATATTTTAAAAAATAATTTCGATTTATCATCGAGTTCAATGGAGCGGTAAAACTTAATAATATCAGAAGAGAAGGCAATAGGGTGTAATCTGAATTGAGATAAAATAACGCGAATGTCATTTTGTAGGGCAGGTCCACGCTCAATTATGTCATTTAAAGAAACATTGTTTGAGGTACTCCCTGAACAGTTTACAACAACACGTATTTTATTTTTATCATGTGTTTTATACACCCCATGATGACTAAGAAAGCATGAATTTAAAGGGGAAGTAGATGTATTATTTTCATCTATTTCAGTCATATGTTTTAATTTAATAAAATCTTGCATGTAATTAACATAGGCCGTTTTGAAAGCTGGATTTTTTCCGAATCTTCGCTCGAGAGATAAAAAATTGTTCAAACAAATGTGTCTTGAATAACCCAAGACTTTGGGCGCTTTTTTAAAAGGAATGGATACGACAAAACGCCCCGACGGCTGGCGTCGGTATGTTTTTTCGAAATGCTTAACAGCTCTTTCGGAAATTAAAATATTATCATTTTTATCTTTATCACAAACATTCCAGAAACGGTTAATTTGTGCCGTAGATAAATCACCGCTATGTTGACTAGCCGGTGAGGGGTGGGGTTGATCGGCGCAAGAGAGATGAAAGTGAGAGTTTAAATCAGCTGTCTGACCTTGAAGAGACCGGGCGCTGGCAACGATAAGGCGCTCGAGGGGCAGTCCGGTCGGAGTGGGAGTACTAGCGAGGGATAAACCCGCTCCGGGGGCTGTGACAGCTAGCGAGCCCAGTCTGCCGGCTGCGGCCAGTGGAGAAGGAATACATTGCGCATGCGCTTGATCATTTCCAAATAAAATCCACCCTAGATGGGTGTCCATGCATTTAAACCCAAAATCTTGCATAGGCGTACATTTAATAATGTTAGCAAATACATTTACACCTAATATGAGGTCGATCGGTCCCGGAGAGAAAAATGACGGATCTGCCAAGACGAGAGAATTGTATTTATCTTTGACAGAACCGGGGACATTTACTGAGGGTACATTCTCAATTAGAGTATGCAAAATGTAGGCGCTTACCTCAAAAACTCGATCAGAGTCAAAATGAGAAGTGAACCTTAGATTTAAGTTGCCTTCAGCGACCAGCGGCTGTTTCCCCAACGGCGCGATAGAGATGACATTAGGGCTGATGGGCAAATTTAAATCCTTTGCTAAGGCCGACGTCACGATGCAGGTTTGACAGCCAGTGTCCAGCAATGCCCGGACGGTATGCCAGCTACCAGAGGCGGACATAACTCTAACTTTGGCTGTAGGCAGGAGTGGAAGATTAAAACAATGAGATCTTTTTGTTTGGGCAACACATGAAACAACTTTACTAGTAGAGGGGGAAGATGCGGTTGACTTGCACAAAGACCGATGATGTTTCGAGGAACACAGAGGACAGGCTTTTGCGGGACAATCCTTAGGGACATGTCGAGGAGAGAGACAGTTGTTACATAGTTTGTGTTGTAAAATTAATTTTTCTCTTTCTTCGAAAGGGAGATTTTGATATTGAAAGCATCTAGCCAAGAGATGAGGGCCATTGCACAGAAGGCATTTGTAGATTGCTCCCTTGACTGTTGAGCCGGTTGTCGATGCTGCGCCTGCCGCTGCAGCTGCAGTGGAGGTTCGCTTGCTGCCTGCGGCTTTGGACTTGCCAGTCAGGCCTTGCAGTGAGCTTGCGGCTTTTTCGAGGAAACTTAAAAGTGTTTCGACACTCGGGGCGGAATAATCGCCATCGTCAAGAGAGAGCATCCATTGTTGCGCGATGCTTTTATCAATTTTCCTCAGAATGAGCCTAGTTATAAAAATATCATCGTCGGAGTAAAAATGCCCCATTACCTTTAATTGAGCTATTGCTTGGTCAAAGACATCAAGTAATTTGCGGAGCGAAGACGAGGAAGGCGATGTCATGGCTGGGTAATCTAAGACTCGATCCACGATTTTATATAAAATGTCTCGTGGGCGCTCATAACGAGCTCGCAATAGATCTAGAGCAATATCATAATTTTCCTCTTCTAAAGGAAGACTGGCAATTATGATATGAGCCTCACCTTTGAGACAGGATTTTAAATAAGCCAGCTTTTGTGAGCGGGAAATTTGAGCTCCATGGACGGCGGCGCGGAACAGGTCCATAAATTCACACCATTTGGTGATGTCGCCGCTGAAAGAAGGGAGTTCCAATTTGGGGAGGCGAATTGTGTTCTGAGGGACATGATGACAGGGAGTCGGGCGGACAGGATCGGTAGGAGATTGTACTTGCACAAGTTTCATGGACAACCGATCTAATCGATTAAGAAGGGCAGATGTTTGTACACTCTCCTCCGGTTCCTCGGCCAGTTCTAACGGCTCAGTCAGTTCAACTATCGCTAAAGAAAGTGAATATAATATTTCTCTTTGTTTAGCAGATAATTGATTCACTATTTCGCGTTCCCATCGCTCTTCAAGCTCATATTTCTCTAACCTGGCTATTTCAAGGCTGACGGCTCGTAGCGCGCGTTTGACATCAGTCATAGAGTTGACAGCCATGATAGCCAACACTTGGAAGTAAAAATCACTAAAAAGTCACTAAATGTTAATATGTTTATAAGTTGGTAGAATGCGAGTGCCAACGACACACACGCGCTCCGGTGGGATAAAAATACACTGAGTGATAAAAGGTCCTGAACGAAATCTTCAAATGTTCACGAGATTTGATCACGCACTCACAAAGGGGGGATCAGAGGAGATCGCGAAACAGTTGTCGTTCAAGGACAAAGATTCGTTCACCACTCAAAAGCGCGGCGTAGAAGCACAAATGGCGGTTGATAAAAAGTCCCGTTATGATGTTTCTATACCGACCTCGACGACCGCGATGACGGTGTACTTTTTCCCGTTTTCAAGGAAATGGTCCGAAAAACGTCGGAAAAAAAAAATATCCGGCTTGATTAGGATCAAAAAATAGTGTTAGTGCCTGAAGGAGATATTAGAAAGATGGTAATAGAGATATAGGTAGCGGACTGTATACGGAAACGCTCCTTCAAACAAAGTTGGATTCCTAGGAAAACGGGGAAAAGAAGTACACCGTCATATTAACAAAAATATATAACAAAAACTTTAATAACACAAAAACAAATAAAAATACACTTCTTGATGTATAATGGCCACGCCGATCCGGGGTGGATTAATAAAAAATGAATTTAATAAATGTATAAAAGTTTCTGGGCGAGCAACGTGGGGGCTCGATGCCAGTGGAGGTGGTTTAGCACCAGGGCGTAAACCGGGGTTTGGTTGTTGCAACGAATGGGCAGTAACCAGGCAGATAGGCTAGGGTTTTGGACTGCTGCGAGCGTGGTCCGTTAGCCAAAGTCTGAGTCAGAACTAGAACTGAGAGAGAGGAAGCGTTGATCGCATCCTTCCTCAGATGCGGGACGCTTTCCATGCACTTCCGGTCAACTTCCCTCTATCCTGTGGTGCGCTCTGACGGTGTGTTTGGCGACTTTATTTCTCGCGCGAACAATAACTTAGAAAAATTTTTGAAAAATACACCAATTCAAAATTATAGAGGAGCAAGGTAGTCTAAGTGCTGATGCACCGAATAAAACAAACACAAAAAATAATCCAATGTTTCAACTAGAGCCAACGGTCGAGAATTTAAATGTAATCATTGAATAGAACATTACCGGTAGAATTTGATATTATTTGGTAAAAAAAAAAAAAAAAAAAAACCAACGGCGAGTTATATAAATAAATAAATGCAATTTTGACGAGAGGAAAAAAAAACTTATTTGTAAAAAAAAAAAAAGAAGTAATTTCTTATTAGAGCACAAAATTCGTAATCAAGAGTAAAGGCCAGACAGAAAGAGCCAAAACTAATTGCACCCGGCAACACAACTTTTCCCATCCAATTTTGAAGGAGCCAACTTCTCAAAAAAAAAAAAAAAAAAAAGACAGAACTTGTCAACCCTCTCATTCAACCCCCATCACTTTTTTTTTTCTTCGTCTCTCTCTCAAGTTGATTTATAAAAAAAAAAAGGAAAAAAAGTGTTTGGCATTTTCACGTCTTAAATTCCGTCTCATTGATTTACAGTAAAATGTTGTTGAGAAAAAAAAAAAAAAAAAAATTCTCCTCCCTTTGCTGCTGCTTGCTAATCTTCTTCTTCTTTTTAGTGACGACGTAAACCCCCTCCCCCCTCCCCCCTCCACCTTTTTCACTCGCTCTTTCTTTCTTACTGGCTTTTTAGAACCTAATTTGATAAATATTAGTCAAGTTCTTTTTTTTTTTTCCTTCCTTCGTCTTCTCTTTTTTTATCTTTTAATTTATCATTGTGTTGAAAATTTAGAAAATTTAATTAAAAAATTATCCAAGGAAAGAAAAAGAAAAAGTTTATTAAGCAACTATAAGTGAGATTTGCAATATAATGTCTCGCAGTTTCCGATAATAAAAGTTGACGTAGCCATTGTTGTGTTTTTATTTTATTTTTTTTAAACACTCACACAGTCTTTTCGGCAACTTAGGCCATATAAGACTTCGACGATAATCGTTATTATTTATAATATCTATTGGGGATCCAGACATTTCTATTTGGTATGAAAATGGCTTAAATAAAATCATCGGACTGCCTGGGGTCTGAACCCGCGACGTTTGGTATAGAAAGTAGGCACGCTACCAACTACACCAAGCCCCGATGACTCTGTTTTTATTTGGAAATAAAAATATATTTTAGCATTTTAATTTTGTAATTAATCATCTCACAAGTTGACAATTTATGGCAGTGGAAACCTCTATAGATGTTAATATCAATACTTGAGAAAAAAACGCCAAATTTTTACTTTCTCTTCCCTATATGCCCCTGTTACGCATTAGTGTGTCAAGCGCCAGGTACCTAGATTTGAGAAAATTAACATTAAAGTTTTTCTGATTTACATTGTTTTGATTAGATTATCGACGTTCTAATTAGCAAGGTGCCTAAATCCATTTTTGTTTATTTTTCAGAAGAGCCAAAAAATATTTCATTGTCATTGTTAGAGCGGCCCCTGTTAAACACTTTTCGTGAGGGAACTTTTCGAACTGAAAAATTTGAATTACGTTCCTACCCAGTTGAGGAAATAAGGAGAATGATATTTTTCAACAGAAAATAAAAAAAAATGATTTTCGAAAAACAGTGGATGGAGTTAGACACTTTTCTAATTATATAACGACGCGTTATTTATAATTTTTTTTGTCAATTGTGCAAGTAACATTAAATATCAATTTTTTTAGGACATGATTCATAAAAAAAATACTATTAATTATAGCATTTGAAACAATATTCCGTGATTAAATCAATTTTTAATTGTTTTGGCGTTTGACACACTAATGTGGAACATATATGAAATGTATAGAGAAAAAGTTATGCAATCATGTCAAAAATTCGATGTCGAGGTTTTTGATGGATATACACGTTTTGAGGTCCCCTGAGTCCAAAAAAGTGGTTCCCGCAAATTGGACTGTCTGTCTGTGTCTACCAGTCTGTGAACAAAATAACTCAAGAACTAAAAAGGCTAGGATGTTGAAATTTTATATTTAAGTTAGGCACCCCCATGGGAAGTGACACGAAGCTTTTGAACAAAATCGACCTAAGAGTACTAGTACTTTACTGATGCACTTTTTCAGTTTTTTTTTTTCGATTTTCTCTAAATTCGCTCCAACGATTTTTTTTTTCATTCAAAAATCTTTTTAGATTCTCTTTGAAATGTATATTCTCATTTTGCCATTGAAATCTTCTGAAGCACACTTTACTCTTGTACTTCATAGGAAAGATAGGAGAAATGGTTGCCATGGTAACAAAATATAAATATTTTCCCATACTTATAAATTTTACATCTGAATTCATATGTTCCGTACTGTCGGGAACTAAATATATTTCGACACGAAAAATCTGGTGTGACAAGCACAGAATACAACTTTCGATTACCGAAGGTAAGAGAAAGTTGTGTGCTGTGCGCCAGTCACACCAGATTTTTCACCTTGAATTCTAATATATCGGCGGAAACTAAATATATGTCGACACGAAAAATCTGGCGTGACAAGAGCACAGAACACAACTTTCGTTTACCGAAGGTAATAGAAAGTTGTGTGCTGTGCGACCAGTCACACCAGATTTTTGTTTTTACTTTTTATAACAAACATCAAGTTTTTTTTTTTTTGGTAGATTTTAATAACCCAGCCTTATTTTTATTATTAAATTTTCGTTGGTTGCCGTTGAGAGATAAAGAGAGCAAAGGGATTTTAATATTTGCCACCTTCCTTTCTCTTAATATTTTCATCAATTTTAAAATCTAATTTTAATCCCTTCTTGCAGTTTTATTGCCAAGGGAGATGGACATTAAAAAGGAGGTTGGGGCAATATGCAATATTGCTTATTAATTAGACTTGTCTCTTATCACGATCAAAATTTAACGATCTCGTCTCTCTCCCACTCATGAAATTTGATAGTGAAAAGGTATTTGGTTAATTCACTAAATATCTATTAAATCTCTAGGGATGACATTTATCAAAACGTGATAGTGAGAGAGATAGAGTGTAATTTCTTTCGTCAATAATTCATTTTTTATAATTAAAATAACAAATAAACAAAGAATATAATATGAGATTTGGTTATTATAATTAAATAATATTTTGCTATTGACCTATGGCTCAGAGGTAGAGTATTAGCTTCTGATACCAAAGGTCAAGAGTTCGTATCCCGTCTCAGGCGGAGAAATTTATTCTACTCTATATCTAAACAATGCAACTCATTTAAGAAAAAAACTACACTTTATAGAACATTAATTGAACCATAGAGTGGAGTGCCAAGATTGTGACTCTTTAAATATATATATATAGGCAAAACTATAAGAAATTTAAAAATTGGCATGGGAGCATAAAAGAGTAGAAAGTTCAAACGTGGCCAAACACCTAGTGGATCAAGGGCACTCGTGTTCGATTTATAATATCAAATTAGTTCAAAATATCCCAAAAGGTCTCAAACTGGATATATGGGAAGCCTTTGAAATTCAAAAGGCAGTGAAACAAAAAGAAAAACCTAATGAATGAATATCTGGCACACAACTTCATTGTAGATGAACGTGGCGGGAGCCGAGACGAAACCCCCTAGCGGTGAACTTGGGAACTAACTTACTTTAACTATCATATATATAAACATGAAATGGGAAAAATGTATGTATGTATGTAAATATGTATGTATATGTTCTATAGAAATCCACAATTTTCAATGTATCCTTTGAAATAGTCACATATAGTACAAGGGACAGGGAGTAACGTAGTAATAATTTGAATCTTTTAAATGTTTTGGAAAATTAATTATAATCAAATTTCTTCAATATGGGAACACAAAATCAACAAGTTGGCTAGAAATTTGAGAGGCAGGTAGATGCTCCGTGAACCAGCTTCCTACCTGACTATGGGCTGGGGGCGGGGCTATGCAGCAGTTGAAAAACGAAGAGAAGACGCAGGTGACTGACCCTTTAAACAGTCATAAACAGACCCTTTTGTGCTGTGCCCAGTCGGTAACCTCGCCTCGCTTGAATATAAGATCCTTCCTTAACATCTTAACACTTGCATTGCAACAAGAAATATCCCGAATTGGGAATAAACTTGCTCGCCGAAGGCGAAGCAAGGGGCCAGGGGGGAGCCCCCTGGCTAGGCGGAAAGCGGAAGGCGGGCTTTGCGACTAGTAATCTATATATATATATAAATGAAATGGGAAAAATGTATGTATGTATGTATATGTTCTATAGAAATCCACAATTTCCAATGAATCTATTTGAAATTAAGTACAATATAGTACATGGAAGGGAGAAGTAGTAATAATTTGAATCTCTAAATCATTTCTGAGGAATTGATTAGAATCAAATTGCTTCGATATGTGGATAAAGTGTAAATTTAGATTTTTGATTGGTTGGAGAGAATATAAAGACCAAGAGAGGGTTCATGCTAGATATTTTAAATGGATGATGGGCTTAGAAAAAAAATACTCCAGACTATATTTGGCAAACGGAAGTCGGTATATGTAGCATGTGGTGTAGGAATATAGCGAAAGCTGGTGAAGAATAGTTGACCTGGAAGATGTGAGATGGCCAAAGGTGTGCCTGACTGAAGAACAACGACCCAACTGCATGGCAAGAGAAATGAGGAATATTTGGCAAAGAGCTGGAAACAACGATGTTGTTATGGGTCTAGTAGATGGCAGAGAAGCATCTTTTTTGAGAGAGAGAATAATCGAAGGCCTAAGAAAATTCCTAGAAAACTGGAAAAGGATTGATAAGTCTTGGTATTCAACGTCCTACAAGTCTATCAAAAAATCATTCTGTTTGGTGAACAAGAATATAAGCTAGAAGACGAAAGAGATCTGGGGAAGAATTAGAATGGGAAATGGGTTGATTGGAACTAAAAAAATGGTACAAGAGCAACGATTTCAGACTATGCGGTGTTGAGGGTGAAGATCTAAACCACGTGATGGAATGCCCAGCTGTAGAGAACGAGGTATCACCAAGGAATGGAGAAACAGGATTAAGGCCAGCTCGGAATGGCTCACAATTTTAAGGGGAAGAATAAATGAGAACATGTGTGAGTGGTGGCACACATGGGAGATTGCAATTAGAAGACCATGAGGGAGGAAGATTCTAGTTCACAGCAAGATTGAAGATTGTTAGTTGTTAATGAAAAGAGCTGTAAATAAATTGTAAAAGTTTTGTAGCCCTTAACCCCCAGAAGGGAAGAATCTTATTAATAAATTAAATATAATGGTTAACGTAAAGTCTTGTATGACCTAAGTTGCCGAAAAGACTGAGTGAATATGTGTGTGAGTGTGAGTGTGAATGAGAAAAAAGTGTGGATGTTTTCGAAAAAAAAAGAAGAAACCAAGTGTTACGTTTTCATTGACGGTCAATGTATTTATATTTCAATCCAGCCAAACACACACTCGCGTCTATTCTCTAAAAACAGGCGTTAAAATTTAAAATAAACAAATGGGTGTTAAATAGTAATGTAAAAACAATCAGCGTTAAAAAAATGTTACTCAAAATCACTTCCTTGCCTCAAATGGGTCGTTTTGATAACTTACCTACCCCAACATTAAAATAGCCTCCCTATGGGGAAATACATGGTGTGTGTCCTTCAGCATTAAAATAGCTGAAGGACAAACACCATGTATTTCCCCATAGGAAGGCTATTTTAATGTTGGGGTAGGTAAGTTATCAAAACGACCCAGTGTTAAAAATTAATGCCAAGTCTAGGGGGTGCCTTTAATATTTTAAAGAGGTATTTAAAATAAAAATGGCGTCCTTAACCTAAAAAGTAAGGTCATGATTTTGATAGCTTTGAAATAAAAGCAACATGTTAACGTCGCTATTAAAACTTTGTTTAGAGAATCGCATTTTTTAACGCTGATTGTTTTTACATAACTTTTTAACACCCATTTGTTTATTTTAAATTTTAAGGTCTGTTTTTAGAGAATAGACCTGACTGGCGGCTTGATAACTTATTATTGTAATTCTGAAAATGGAATTTATCGGTTTCAATTTAATAGAAAAAGAGAGAAAATTGAGAATTTCTTTTCCCTCAAGTGCCAATGAATTTTCTCTCCCACATACCTCAAAGTACCTTTTCTCTTTTTTCCTCAACGATTGAAGAAAAAAGATTTAGGATTATAGAAATTCTTTTTTTTTTTCATACTGAAAGAAAAGCAAGGCAATAACAAAGAGCCCGCTACGCATTTATAATTTAAACACACTCCAAAAGAGAGCGCTTTTATTTTCTCTCTTAAAATGAATCTTAATTAAGTGATTGACTTTATAAACAACCTGTTTTATAAATATTTATTAAGAAAATAAGCCTTTTGCCTTTTAACTAAAGGGCTTAAGAGGAGATTATTATAATAATAACTCTAGTGTTTAATTTATTCAACGAAAATTTAATTGGGATTTTGTTTTATTTACAATGAATATATAAAATCCTTGGGATTTTATATCATAAAACACCCTTCCCTACTCGCTTTTCTTTTTTCAACTAGTAATCCATTCCTACACAATAACATCGCAAAGCTACAGTAGAGGAACGCTACTGAGTACTGGAAGGAAGCAACTCAGGTCTACAATGGGAAAAGGAATAAAAAAAAAAAAATTATTATGTTGAGTCTGTTTAGGAATTATCAACTTAAATTAAATACAGCCCACGGGGCTTGGAGTAGTTGGTAGCGTGCCTACGCTATACCGCAGGTTCGGACCCCAGGCAGTCCGATGATTTTATTTAAGGCATTTGGATACCAAAGGACTTAAATAAAAATGCCTGGACCCCCAATAGATTTTTTCTTATACAACGGTTAAAATTCTTATATGACGAAAAGACTGTGTGAATGTGTGTTTGAATGAGAAAAAGTGTGAATGTTTAAAAAAAAAAAATTGAATACACCGCACGCCAGTGGAGCGTTCTTCTTAAGAAGACCTATACTAAATTATCTTTATGATATTGTAATTTATTAAACATTTAATATGAAATGATTTCTAAGTAAATTTAACACAAATCCATATTCTTCTTCTTCTTCACCTTAACCCGGGTGGGGGTCGGCGGTGGAGGTGAGGGTTTTGGACGGGAAGGAATAGAACAGGCCGGGCTGCACGGTCTGACGCTTGTTGAAAATATAGAAGGAAAGAGACTGACATGCAAAGCAGAGAATTACTGCCAGTCCCAGCTAGGGCAGCTCGTGGTCGCCATCCACGTACCCACAAGATGTGGGCCCCTGAGCCAAAATTTAACACAAATCCATATCATTTTAATAAATAATTACAATTTATATAAAACAAAGACAAAAATATCGATTTTCAATTTGTGGGAAAATAAACATAATATTGATATGTTTTTGTTGGATATTAATTATAAATTTTGTTTTATAGAAATTATCAGTAAAATAGAGGAAAACTGAAATGGAAAGATTATTTTAAAATTTTATAAATTTGGCGTTAATAATTTTGACATTTTTGTCTTTATTTATTAAAATGATATGGTTTTGTGTTAAATTTACTTTGAAATGTATAGGATATTTCATATTAAATGTTTAATAAAATACACTATCATAAAGATACAGTAGATTGGAATAGATCTTATTAAGGAGAAACAAAGTGTTCCACTATTTTTGTAGCCATTTGGTATGCAAATGGCATGAATAAAATCATCCGACTCTCTGGGATCCGAACCCTCGACTCTTGGTAAACAAGGCAGGCGAGCTACCAACTACACCAAGCCTGAGGGCCATTGAAATCTTCTGAAGACCACTTTACTCTTGTATTCCATAGAAATGGTTGTCATGGTAACAAAATATAAATATATTCCCATGTTTACATCTTGAAATTCCTCGGGGCCCCGGTCTTGGTGTAGTTGGTAGCGTGCCTACCTTCTATACCGAACGTCGCGGGTTCATTTGGATGCCAAATGGCTTAAATAGAAATGCCTGGACCACAATATAGATAAATTCATAAATAACGGTTATCGTCAAGTCTTAAATGGCCTAAGTTGCCGAAAAGACTGTGTGAATGTCAGTGTGAATGGGAAAAAGTGTGAATGTTTTTTTTTAAATAAAAAAAAATCTTGAAATTCGAATGTACCGTACTGTCGGAAACTAAATATATGTCGACACAAAAATCTGGTGTGACAAGCCCAGGACACAACTTTCGATTACCGAAGGTATGCTGTGCGTCCAGTCACACCAGATTTTTTTTTTAAACTCAACTAGTAATAAAAGATCATTTTATTTACATTTTAATTATTTATATTCATTGATCAGTTGACAAATATAGTTGACCACTTCCTGATTAAGGAGAGCAATAGGCCTGCTTGTAAATTCATTAGCGGATATTAAATTACGTAAAATATTAATTGTAATATGGGGATTAATTTCAAATTTGTCAGAAGCTCTGGCTGATAAAAATAATACCAGTTAATCCTTTCTAGCAGTTCCAGGAAATTTTTTTTTTTTTTTTTTTAAACATTCACACTTTTTTCTCATTCGCACTCACACTCACACACACATTCACACAGTCTTTTCGGCAACTTAGGCCATTTAAGACTTTTAGACGATAACCGTTGTAATATATATTATCTATTGTGGGTTGAGGCATTTCTATTTAAGCCATCTGGTATCCAAATGGCTTAAATAAAATCATCGGACTGCCTGGGTCCGAACCCGCGACGTTTGGTATAGGAGGTAGGCACGCTACCTACTACGCCACACCCGGGGGCAAAAAAAAAAAAAATTAACTGTTGAAAGTCATCATTATCATAGTATTATTTTCTGTAAAAGGCGGCAGATTTCCAACATGGCAAGGTATGTGTGTGGGTGTGCTAAAACGATCACGTCACAATTTGGTAATTTATTATTAGAAAGTTACTTAGGAAACGTAAAGTAAAATTTATTAAGAAAGTAAAAAAATTTATTTTTTTTTTTCCTTATCTTAGAAAGTATTTTTTTTTTTCGTTCTGACTCAGCTTCTTGATCTCCCCTATAAATTTAGAGCCCTTTAAGGGATAAAATATTGACAAAGGAACTAAGAAGAAAAAAATAAAATAAAATAAAAAATCTTGTAAAATTTTAGAATTAAGAAGCTTTTTTTTCTCTCCTCTTTGCTTTTTGATTTATCATCTCAGACTATTATTTGGTATTAACGTCAATTCAATTTTTTTTTTTCACTTGCAGCCCACTCAATAATTAATTTTATAGAATAATACAAGGATATTTTTTTTTTTTTTATTTTCCCATCAGAAACAATCAACTATAAATACCATACGAACAGGGGAAAATACATGCAGAACCTACGCTGGCAATAAATTGAATTACAAAAAAAATCTGGTGTGACTGTCGTACAGCACACAACTTTCTCTTACCTTCAGTAATCGAAAGTTGTGTCCTGTGCTTGTCACATCAGGTTTTCGTGTCGACATATAATTAGTTCCCGACGAGGGATTTGAATTGCAAGATGTAAAATTTTTAAGTATGGGAAAATATTTATATTTTGTTACCATGGCAACCATTTCTACTATCTTTCCTATGAAATACAAGAGTAAAGTGGTCTTCAGAAGATTTCAATGGCAAAATGAGAATATACATTTTAAAGAGCATCTAAAAAATAATTGATTTTGGAAATTTAATCAAAATCGTTGAAACGAATTTTGAGAAAATCGAAAAAAACTGAAAAAGTACATCAGTAAAGTACTAGTACTCTTTGGCCGATTTTGATCAAAAGCTTATTTTCACGCCCTAGGTGAGTGTCTAACTTAAATATAAAATTTCAACCTCCTAGCTCAATTTCTTCATGCTTTAAATTGAACACACACACACAAACAGACCATGTCGCGAAAACCACTTTTTTGGACTCAAAACGTGTATATCCATCAAGATCTCGACATCGAATTATTGACATAAACCCAATACTTTCTCTCTCTATATATATTAACATATATAGAGGTAAGAGAAAGTAAAAAACTTGTAACGCATTAACGAGATTCAAGATTGAGATTCCCACTTCTGGTCATACCATCATAACACCAAATTATTTGATGAAATTATAACCTAATTAATTAGCGCTGATTGCAGTGCCGTAGATGGAATAACAAGATAATGGCTCTATATTACAGAAGCCTTAGAAAAAGATTTATTTTCCTATGATTTTATTAGATTAGAACCACCTAGACAAGAGAGAGTTTAATTATCTTTCGTCTCCTTTGATGAAATGAGATTCATCTTCTTCTTCTAAGAAATTGATCTTTTTAAGTGATGAAAATTTAATTTAATAAAAAACTTGTCTTCAAATTCAATCATAATAGAATTTAATTAAGAAGAATAGTTGTTGGATAGTTAACTTAATAAAAGAATGAAAACTGAATGGTACACCGAAACGTTGTTAATTGTTTTCTTTATTTTCAAACAAAAAAAATTTATTATAACAAAAAATCTGGTGGTAATCGAAAGTTGTGTTCTGTGCTTGTCACACCAGATTTTTCGTGTCGACATATTTAGTTCCTGCCGATATTATAATTTTTTTTTTTTAATTTAAGGTCTTTTTCGGCATCGGAGGCCATTTAAACCCCGCCTCTATTTATTTCAATTCATTGGTAGCCAATTAAATTGAAAGTTTCGTGTTGACCGAGATGGAGCTCGGTTGTTTTTTTTTTTTAAGAAAATTGAAAAAAACTAAGACGAGTAGGGATGTGGTATCGAAAAAAGTATTGTACTTGATATCGTATCGAAAGGAAAGTACGATACCAATTAGTATCGAGTATTTCTTAACATTTAACAGTAAAACCAAGAGATGCAGTATAAATATAAATTATTTCCATTTTATGTTAATTTTATATTTTATAAAATAAGAAAAAAAAAGAATCAATAGAAAGGATTGATTCTATTTTTATTCTATATTTCATAAAAATAATTTAAAATACAAATTAGATAAAAAAAATTAGAGATAAGTTCACTTCTTTTTGTCTCGGACTGTCCCAACGCAAGCGAGGGAAACGCCACTTGGATCAACCAACAATCCCTCTTTGTTATTTCTGTTTAATTAATCAAAAGGTGGGTTTACCTGGTGATATCGAGGATGAAAAGAAAGGAGCAGGCATGGAACACTCAGGTGATGTGTCGGTATCGTGGAATGGCGAGGAAGGAAGCATAATTTGATGAGATAAGAATAAATACATGTAACACAATCACAAGCTTGAGGCTTACTGAGGCGGCGACGACAGCGCTGCCGCCGCCGCCGCAGTCGTCGTCGTCTTCGTCTCACAACCGAACAAAGCCGAACTCTCCCGAAGTGCAAGTGTATGGGTAATTGAACTAAACCGGTTTGATTGTTGGATCTATTTTTAATTTCAATAATGAAAATAATATAAAAGAGAAAGATAATTAAAAAATTAATAAATAAAATAAATTGAATACGTAATACATTTATAATATTTTAAATGAATAAATAAATAAAAGTCAAAATCTCGACATCGAATTTTTAACATGAATCCTCTATATATATTAACATATATAGAGGTAAGTGAAAGTAAAAAAAAATATTTTTGTAGAGGACAGGCAAAGTAGGTCTATGGATTATTTGAATAACTAATCTGGAGTTTTTCTCTTGTTTAGCAGGTAATCGAACAGTATATATTGCAATACAATAATTTGATGCAATTACTGTCGGAATAATTTTATTTTGAAGATTGTTTACAAAGTACGGTTTCGGTCCGACTATTTCTAGACATCCTAAATGAATTTTTCCAAAATTATACCCTCACCCTGCCCTCGGGCTGGGCGTAGTTGGTAGCGCGCCGGCATTGTACACCAAAGAATGCCTGGACCCCAATATAAATATATTCATAATAAAGATTATCGTATAAAGTCTTATATGGCCTAATTTGCCGAAAAGACTGTGTGTATAGAAAAAAAAAAACTGGTATGAAAATTCGTCAAGTGGATTCGCAGTTACAAACAGACTTTGTAATAAAAAAAAAAAAAAAGTGTAATTAATTACATTTTAATATTCGCACATTTTCTGTGACGTAAAAAAAAAATATCTCTTTATTAAAATCTCTATTGTTGCGTGACATTATTAGATTAGAATATAAATGATTGAATTTCCAATATGCCCTTGTTATTAACATATTCCATTCCACCTGATAAGTGTAAAATGGAAATGCTGCCCTGTTTGCCTACTAACTATCCTTCGAGGTTAGTGATGATGATGATGATGATGTGGTGGTGGTGGTGGGGGAAGTGCTTATCCTCCTATTATATTAGTGAAACAATAACAGAGAGAGAGAGAGGGGACATTGGCTTTCAATTTGAATATTATCGGACGGTCATTATGCCTTTGCTCTAAACCATTAGTTGCTATCCTTCCGTCCTTAAGGGGCCCCAGGGAGGGAGAGATGCTTTGACCTCTTGACCAAAGCTCTTAAACATATATACATATATATCAATAGAGAGAGAGAGAGAGTCTTTTGTTCTAAAGATTTCAAAGGAAAAGCCAAATTAAAACAAAAGCTTAAGAGAAGGAGGGGCTCAAAAAAAATGCAAGCTTTACAGTAGATATTCTCAAAAAAAAAAAAAAAAAATAAAAATCTATACTCTTTATATACCTTCTCGCTATATATAAAGTTATGGATTCATTACAAATTGTCGATGTCGTGATTTTGATGGAAATAGACGTTTTGAGGTTCCTTGAGTCCAAAAAAGTGATTTTCGTCTAACTGTATGTGTGTGTCAGTGTATGTACAAAATATCTCAAGAACGAGATTTTATATTTTGGTTTTGTACCCCACTGAGGGTTGAAAATAAGCTTTTCATTAAAATCGGACAAAGAGTACTAGTACTTTACTGATGTACTTTTTCAGTTTTTTTTACTTTCTCGTATAGAATATAAAGAGGAAGAAAGAAGAAAATGAAATATTTGATAAAGTTTAAAATAAATAAATAAGTAAATAAATTGAAATTGCAAAAATATTAATATATGATGTAAACACTAATAGATTAACACATGTATATGCAGGGCCGTGCTTAGGGGGGGGGGGGGGGACGACCGGGGCCTTCGCCCAGGGCGCAAATTTTGAAGGGGCGCAAGTGCAGATGAAAAAAAATTTTGGTTACGTGGGCGCCACACGGGAAAAAATTTCGGTCCCGGGGGCGGAAAAAATTAGCGTCGACGGGAAAAAAGGTAAAACATTTTTCCGGACTGGAAACATTATTGTGACAATGTAAAAAATATATACAAAGGGCGCTAAAGGACTAACTTGCCCCGGGCGCTAAATAACCTAGGCACGGCCCTGTGTATATGTATTATGTATACCCCAAAAGCCTCAAAAAGAGGTAATGGGAAAAAAAATTGAATCAAACAATAAATATAAAGTATTGTAATCGTAAAAAAATTCGACTTCGAGATTTTGTTGTTTCTCCACGTTTTAGACCTCCCTGAGTTCAAAAAAACCATTTTGGGCATTATGTCTGTGCGTCAGTGTGTCTGTATGTGTGTGTGTGAACACGATTGCTTAAAAACCAGAGCAGGCAGATCGATGAAATTTGGTAAATACTCCTTGCATTAAAATTGTAGATTTCTATCAACTTTTGGAGTAAATACTTCACCTGGAAATAGTATACTTTACCTAAAACGTTTTTCAAAAATTTAGGTAAAGTCACTAGCGGTCCCAGGGGGGGTGCAGGGCCCCCCCCCATTGGACCGACAAAAATTCAAGTTTTTATAACTAAACAAAAAATTATAAATTTGCCAGAATGTTTTTTAATATTCAATGTTATAAAATTTATTTACAGTGCTATTTCAATTTTTTAAATGAAATAAAAAAAAAAAAAAAAAATGTGGGCCCTCCCCCCTTGACCAAATCCTGGGACCGCCACTGGGTAAAGTATAATATTTCCAGGTGACGTATTTACTCCAAAAGTTGATAGAAATCTACAATTTTAGTTCAAGGAGTATTTACCAAATTTCATCGATCTGGCTGCTCTGGTTTTTAAGCAATTACGGTACATACATAGACACACTCACACAGACATAATTCCAATAGAATATACGAGAAAGTTTTGGGGAAGTCATTCCTGATTGATTTTTTTTCGATTTTCTTAAAATTCGCTCTAGCAATTTTGAATAAAATTCATAAATCAATTATTTTTTAGGTGCTCTTTAAAATGTATATTCTCATTTTGCCATTAAAATCTGCTGAAGCACACTTTACTCTTGTACTTCATAGGAAAGATAGGAGAAATGGTTACCAACAAAAAACATAAACATTTTTAATTCTAATATATCGGCGGAAACTAAATATATGTAGAACCAAAAAATTTGGGGTGACAAGCACAGAACACAACTTTCAATTAGCTACCAAAGGTAGGAGAATGCTGTGTGCTGTATGATCAAATACACCAGATTTTCTATATATTATGACCTCAGGAATTAGGAATTTCGGGATGAAAATAATTTTCCTGTAATCCCATCTCTTTAAACATAAAAATTTTGTTTCGAAATTTCAACGGGAAGTTGCCCGAATAGAGCGTGACAGACAGACAGACGGACATTAGCGAATTATATAAACAGGTTCTATAAAAACCGGCTGACAAGTGAAAAATATCTCACTAATATGTTTCAAAACATTTGGTCCATCGAATATTAAGAAAATCATGTATCTGGATGGTGCGATCCCCTCCAATTTTTTAATAACAAGAGGAATCGTAAGTTTTCTAGTTGACTCTTTAAAACTTGGATTTATTATTTTTTGTGTGTTCTCTAATTAGTTTTCAGATTTGCGATATAGAAGAAGAAAACGAAATATCGTCTCTCGTGAGGGTCATATGTCCCAATAAAAAGAGCATTAAGAAAACAATCCCAAAGGGAAAGAGAAGGAGGCGGGGGGGGGGGGATAACGTGTCACTTTCTCTCTCGCTGTGTGTGTGTGTGCAACTTTGCCAATATTCTGTGAGAGAGAGAGAGAAAAAAATATCATGTGTGTGTGTGTGTGGCTAATGCGTAATCTAAAAGCACAGGTAGAGTGGGGCGTTATGACGTCAGAGGGCAGGCAACTCGCCAATGGAGATCACGTCTCTTAAAACCAAAAAGAAATGAATATCCTCTGACGTCATCAATTACTTATTTAATATTTTAAAAAAAATGTATTTACTTAATGGAGTGATTTATTAAGATCTGTGAAATTGAAATAATTTATTCTGAAATTAAGGCAGTACAGGAGGCAAGCTGTTCTCATGTTTTTGCCGATAAGATGGCGTTAGGGGTCCTAAAGAGTTAGCCAAAAAGCCCCAGCTATTACGCCAACAGATGGTAGGATGTTAGGGTTATATTTAATCTCGATATTGGTTGATCTTTTAATAATGAATAGTTTATAAATAGTAGCGTATCCAGGTGGGGGACGGAAGGGGGCACTCCGCCCCCCCCCCGCCTCCAAGGCGGAATAAGCCTTTGGCGCCCCTCGATAACGACATAGGCGCATCCGGCTTTACTCAGACTTTTAACCTAAATTTTCAGCTTTTTGTCCAAAATCTTTTTCTTTTTTTTTTTTTTTTGAAATTTCATAATAAATTCATTTTATATCACAAATCCGGAGAAAAATTATAAAAAAAATGCTAGAACGAGATTCGAATAAGTTACTAAAAAAGAAAAAAGGTCAAATGAGATTCGTATAGCCTACTAAAAAAAAAAAAAAACTCGAACGAAAAATGGCGCTCTAGGTTGGGCTTTGCCCCCCGCCCTCAAAGGCTAGTTACGCCGCTGTTTATAAATATTATTATATATTTTATAACAGTATAGGCTTATAAATGAATATTGGTTTATCTGAGGCAAGGGCGGATACAAGGGAGGGGGAGGCAAAAGGGATAATTACCCCTCCCCCCCCCCCGAGATTTGAAAAAAAATAATTTTTTTCGAAAGAAAATTATTTTTAATGTAAAATTTTAAAAATTATTACTTGAAAATTTGATTTGTATTTAAAGTACAGAATACGCCTTTAAATTACCGAAATTAAGAAAAAAATTGTGCTGTGCGACGAGTCACACCAGATTCCCCCCCTCCCTCGAGAAACACCTCTGGATCCGCTCTTGATCTGAGGCTATTTAGACCCAAGGGCGGATCCAGAGGTGTTTCTCGTGGGGGGGAGTAATCTGGTGTGACTCGTCGCACAGCACATTATTTTTTCATAATTTCGGTAATTTAAAGGCACATTCTGTACTTTTGATCTGATTGGCAGAATATAAATACGAATCAAATTTTTAAGTATTAATTTTTAAAATTTTACATTAAAAATAAATTTTTTTGCGAAAAAAAGGTATTTTTTTTAAATCTCGGGGGGGGGTAATTACCCCTTTACCCCCCCCCTGTATCCGCCCTTGTTTAGACCTCAGTGATAATATTTCAAAAGATTGGAAGCAAATAAACTTTTCTCGCTTGGGACAGGAAGCGAACCCGGCACCCCAGCCATGAGAAATTAGGCACTCTCTGGGTCCCGGGCCCCGGAAGTGAATGTCTGACCCAGAGGAAAGAGGATTCGCTCGTATCACAAATAAAAATTCCAAAAGGAGAGACAATTTCTGTCGATGACGTCATTCAACGGCTACTCTTCATTTATACATGAATGTTGCAATTACAAAATATGTTGTACACATGAATTCATGTAATAATAATAAATATAATTAAATTATTGTATAAAATGTTCGCTCTCTTTCTCCTTACTTTACGTGATCAAAATAACAAAATTGATCAAACATTAACTTTAATATTTGCTAATGATAATGAGCTATTTATTTATTTATTTATTTATTTGTTTTATAAATTAATTTATTTTCTATCTCTATATTGGTAAATGACAATTTATCATACATTGAAAACTTGGTGCAAAGGAATTCAATAACTTATTCAGAAATATATAATAAAATGAAATTTCTGCTGCCCCTCGAATTTCTGGGATAGTCCCGGATTTGTATTATGTTTATTAATAATTGGCGAAAGAACCCCATGTCGCCATTTTCCAGCTCGGAAATGGCTCTTGACTAGGAACCGACCGAATATTCGGTTTCGGTTACGGTTACGGCCAGTTTCGGCCGTAGTTTCGGTTTCGACCAAAAACTAGCCGAACCTTTCGGCCGGTCGGAACCTGAGTTTGAAAAGATGGGATGAGACTCGCGCAAAAAAAAAAAATGATTCCCCGCAAAAGGTGGATTCCCGGCCACCCCGCCGGGCGGCGGCGTCAGCGGCGGCCTCCCGTCGCGGGGGGGGCGCGGCTCTGGCGTCCGCGGTCGGCGGCGGGCATTCTATTCGCCCTATTTTCCTTATCTTAATATTTTTATTTTTCTTTTCTTTTTTTTTTTTTCGTTTTTTTTTTTTTTTTTTTTTTTTTTTTTGTTCTCCCTGCCCGCCGGCCGCGGCCCCTCGGGGCCGAGCGGGGGCGGCTCGCGGGCCCTTGGGGCCCGGGCGGGCCCGGGCGGGCGTGGGGCGCTGGGGGTGTTGTCGGTGGCGCTGTTTGGGGTTCCACCGTAAAGGAGAAAAAATTTTCCGCCAAACGAAAAAGGGGCGAAAAAAAAAAAATGATATGAATTTTGTATAGAAAATACAAGTTTCGGATTCGGTTACGGTTTAGGCCGAAACTAAGATTTGGGCCGAAATTCGGTTTCGGTTTCGGCTGAAAATCTTGTTCGGCAGGACCCTACTCTTGACATATCAACCGCACTCCATTTACCATATTTTTTTCCATCTTGTGCCATCAATGTTGTACATTCATGGAGACACAGAGAGATGGTACAATTTAGGGGAATCGCCATTTTGTACAATTAAGATCATAACTAGATTAGTTTTACTATTATTTATTCAGTTACAGCACGATTTCACAGCTAAGAGTATATAGTACAAAACTAACATACTTTCGTTGGTTTCCGTGTAGATGAATAACGATTTCTTACAAAACACACGTAAATTACAAATAGAATTTTTACTAAAAATGTAAGAATCCATTCCGGCCACTTGGATATTTTAAAGAGTTTCTAATACACTACAGGTTGCGACTAATCACAATAAAAAATCATAAAACCAAACTGAGCTATAACAATTTAAAAAAAAAAATTAAATGTAATTATTTCAATGGAAAAAATTCAACGATCAAGAAAAAGTATTTAAAATTAAAATTAAGGGCTGAAACTTCGATTTTTAGAACAATATTTCAGTATGTCCGAGAAAATAAAAAAAAATCTTCGCTTCAAATGAACCATGTGTAGATATATTTTTATATAATATAAATATAAATTTTTTAGAAAAGGCTAATGATGAAGCATTAATAAATGCACCGAAACGTTGTTAAACATTCAGAATATTTCCTTTTTGTCTGCCTCTTTCCTTTCTCTCAACGTTAAATTAAAATGATTTTATCAAATATTTGTTCTTTGATGAATATACACACTTCAATAATAATTATTATCAATAATGACGATGATAATGATCCCAGAGAGTGAGGGAGAGGGGAGAGGGGAGAGGGGAGGGGGGTTTATGTGTTTTGCTTGGCTGTTTATCCTAAAGAGCTCGAGGATAGGAACAACATTGCAAATTCACCTCCTCCTTCGTCTTTAATAGGCCTGCCTGCCTGCATAAGACAATATCCTTTAAGAGAGGCACCAACTATTCGCTCTAACGACCAAAACTAAACAGAGAGAGAGAGAGAGTCCAGAGGCATTAAACTTTATTTAACAATACGGAATTAGAATTAACGTAGTAAAGCTATGTGTATAAATTCTAACTAATCTTAAATGACGAATGGATGGATTTATATCCATAGAGAGGGGGGGGAGTAAAACTTTTTCAGGTCTATTCTCTAAAACAGTGGTTCCCAACCGGTGTGCCCCGGCACCCAAGAGTGCCGCGAGAATGCCTAAGGGGTGCCGCGAGATATTTAGAAGAATAAAAAAAAAAAATAATAATAATAAAATAAAGAGACGGAAAAAAATTTTTTTTTTGCTAAAAAAGGTAAAATGATTTTCACTTTTCACGGGAGGGGAAAAAATTTTCCGCAGGGAGGGTGCCCCTAGTGTGTAATGTTATTACCAACGCCCTATTGGGGTGCCGTGGACTTCAAAAAGGTTGGGAAACACTACTCTAAAAACAGACGTTAAAATTTTAAATAAACAAATGGGTGTTAAAAAGTAATGTAAAAACAATCAGCGTTAAAAAATGCTATTCTCTAAGTTTTTAACAACGACGTTAACATGTTGCTTTTATTTCAAAGTTATCAAAATCACAACCTTACTTTTTATATAATTAAATAATTATTAATTTATATATTCGAAAAAATAAGGGTGAGAACAATGGCAGGAGGTAACAGCCTGGAAGGAGTGTCTCTAAAACAATCAAACTCCCAAAGATTCGCGACGTTTCGGTCCAAATTTGGGAGTTTCATTGTTTTAGAGAAACTTCTTCCAGGCTGCTACCTCCTGCCATTGTTCTCCAAAAATCTGGTGTGACTGGTGCACAGCACACAACTTTCCTTTACCTTTGGTAAACGAAAGTTGGGTTCTGTGCTTGTCACACCAGATTTTTCGTGTCGACATATATTTAGTTCCCGACAGTACGGAACATTTGAATTCAGATGTAAAATTTATAAGTAGGCCCTTTGGGAAAATATTTATATTTTGTTACCATGGCAACCATTTCTACTATCTTTTCAATGGAGTACAAGAGTAAAGTGGTCTTCAGAAGATTTCAATGACAAAATGAGAATATACATTTTAAAAAGCATCTAAAAAATAATTGATTTATGAATTTCAAAAAAAATCGGAGCGAATTTAGAGAAAATCGAAAAAAAACTGAAAAACTGCATCAGTAAAGTACTAGTACTCTTTGGTCGATTTTGTTCAAAAGCTTCGTGTCACGTCCCATGGGGTGCCTAACTTAAATATAAAATTTCCCACTTTTTTGGATTCAGGGGACCTCAAAACGTGAAGATCCATCAAAATCTCGACATCGAATTTTGACATGAATCCAATACTTTCTTTCTATATATATTAACATATATATAGAGGTAAGAGAAAGTAAAAATATTTTTA
This sequence comes from Euborellia annulipes, assembly GCA_023213315.1. Classification (NCBI taxonomy): domain Eukaryota; kingdom Metazoa; phylum Arthropoda; class Insecta; order Dermaptera; family Anisolabididae; genus Euborellia; species Euborellia annulipes. The sequence goes on from JAKCPI010002616.1 coordinate 26,069, forward strand.
TATAAATTTATATTTTTGGTTTATTCATAATCACTCTCCAAATTATTTCCGTGCCCTGCAGAAATCACCCTATATATATAATAGTTTAATATATCCCTAAAAGAGAATACATTTTCTTTTGAATAATATCAAAGTTTTAATTAAAAAAACAAAAAAAAAAACAATCGCATCATTTAAATTAGACTAATCGTGGCAAGTGACAAACCCCCCTCCCCCCCCTCCTTTGCTCTCTCTAATTATTTTGGGATTTGTACAAAAGTTTTTCTAAAAAAAAAAAAGAAAGAAACAAAATAAAATAAACAAAACGAGTTTGTAATCCACCGTTTCTATGACTCTTCTTCCCAAGCCTTTGTTGTTGTTGTGACTTTATTTGTATTGTTGCCATCGACCAACTTTCTCTCTCCCCTCTTCTTTTTGGATACTTTAACAACAAACTCCCCTTTTCTTAACTTGAAAGTTTATTCCCACCCAATCCGAAATCAAACCAAGTTCGGCACTTTATTTATTCCAATTGCATTCCCCCCCCCCCCACTTCTGAACGACATTTGGTGTTGAAATTTTATAATAAAAAAAAAAAAAAAATCTGGTGTGACTGGCGCACAGCACACAACTTTCTCTTACCTTCGGTAATCGAAAGTTGTGTTCTGTGCTTGTCACACCAGATTTTTTGTGTCGACATGTATTTAGTTCCCGGCAGTAGGGAATATTTGAATTCAGATGTAAAATTTATAAGTATGGGAAAATATTTATATTTTGTTACCATGGCAACCATTTCTCCTATCTTTCCTATGAAACACAAGAGTAAAGTGTGCTTCAAACAATTTTGAGGACAAAACGAGAATATACATTTGATAGAGCATCTAAAAAATAATTGATTTTTGAATTTTAATCAAAATCGTTAGAGCGAATTTTGAGAAAATCGAAAAAAACTGAAAAAGTACATCAGTAAAGTACTAGTACTCTTTGGCCGATTTTGATTAAAAGCTTATTTTTCCGGTCCCGGGGGATGTTTAACTTAAATATAAAATTTCAGCCTCATAGCTCAATTCCTTCATGCTTAAAATTGAACACACACCCACCTACCCACAGACAGACCATGTCGCGAAAACCACTTTTTTGGATTCAGGGGACCTCAAAACGTGAAGATCCATCAAAATCTCGACATCGAATTTTTGACATGAATCCAATACTTTCTCTCTATATATATATTACATATATACATAGGTAAGAGAAAGTAAAAATTGGGGAAACAATAGAAAACAATTGTTATTTAAAGAATTTAATCTTTTTACTTTCTATGTTAATATATATAGAGAGGAAGTATTGGATTCATGTGAAAAATTCGATGTCGAGATTTTGACGGATATACACGTTTTGAGGTTCTCTGAATCCAAATAAATGGTTTTCGCGACATGGTCTGTCTGTGGGTGTTCAATTTAAAGCAAGGAAATGATTTTGAATAGCATTTTTTTAACGTTGATTGTTTTTACATTACTTTTTAACACCTCATTTATTTATTTTAACGCCTGTTTTTAGAGAATAGACCTGTTTTTTTGTGTTAAAAAATTATATGCAAAAAAAAGAACCAAAATGATCTGATGTCACTGTTTGCTTTTTTTAAATATTGACTGCTTGAAATAAAATTTTATTATTATATTTGGATATTACATCCATAATAGAGCAGCGTTTTCCAAACTGGGAGGAGCACCTCCCCAGGGGCCGCAAACTAGTCTAAGGGGAGCCGCGAATATTAGCCACAGCGAGAAATTTTTGATATTATTGCTAGTTTTATAAATAAAAGGTTGAAATTTTATATACTCCTAAGGCGTGAAAATAAGCTTTTGATCAAAATCGGCCAAAAGGTACTACTACTTTACTGATGTACTTTTTCAGTTTTTTTCGATTTTCCCAAAAAAGAAAGTTATGTGCTGTGCGACCATCACACCAGATTTTTTCAAATCCGGTTTAATTTCTAAAAAATAGAATTGGTTGACGCATAAGAGATGACAAGTGAACATTTATCAAGTGTGTCTAGTCACGCCATAATTATACAGGGTTGCCATATAACTTTTTGAATTTGAATCGGTGAATATCTTTTCAAAATTTTGAATTTATTAGAAAGATTGGACATTGAAATTTAAGAATGAAAGACAACATCATTCAAATGACTGCCACGGCTGGCTAGACAGTACCACCCAATTTTTCGAGCCATGCTAAACGAATTTTTGTTTCCCAAAACAACATAACATGGATGATATTTGGTTTCAACAGGACACCGTCCGGACGGTGTCCCTTGCCACAGAGCAAACGAAACCATCGATCTTTTGCGCACTGTTTTTGGAAGTCGAATAATCAGCCGAAAAGGTTATGCCTCGGAGCTGTGATTTAACCCCGTTGGATTTTTTTTTTTGTGGGAGGCCCTTAAGGATAAGTGTTACGTATACATGTATTTTCTTTTTTGTTTTTTGTTTTTTTTTCTTCGAAAATTTATTTTTAAAAAGCGAGAATATTTTTAGATATTGAATCAGAATTGAGAACGCCTACAAGTTAGGCAACCGAGATGAAGAGAGTATCTCTGGTTGCATAGCACTCTATCCAGTAGGCGACTCCATGGTGATTAGAAAAAGTTGAGATAAACAAAAAATCTCGACATCGAATTTTTGACATAATTGCAATATTTTATTTCTATATATTACATATCGACGTTCTAATTAGCAAAGTGCCTAACTCCATTTTTGTTTATTTTTCATCCATTGTCATTGTTAGAGCCATTGTTAAACACTTTTCGAACTGAAAAATTCGAATTACGCTCTTACCCAGTTCAGGGCATAAAGAGAATGATATTTTGCAACAGAAAATACAAATAAATGATTTTCGAAAAAAAAGTGGAGTTAGGCACTTTGCAAATTAGAGCCCAGATAGCACAGTACGTCTTATGTACGTACATAAGACGCACAATTCGTCTTATGTACGTATATAAGACGTACTGTGCTATCTGGGAGGGTCGATATATAGGTAAGAGAAAGTAAAAAGTAAAAGCGAGGTATTTAAATAAAAAAAAATTTGATGCGTTTTTTTTATGATTTGAATAGAATGCTTTTTTAATAAGGTTAGGTTAATTAAAAAATATTTTTTTAATATCTAAAAATGTAAAAACAGACAGGCACACATTCAGGTCTATTCTCTAAAAACAGACGTTAAAATTTAAAATAAGAAATGGGTGTTAAAAAGTAATGTAAAAACAATGAGCGTTAAAAAAATGCTATTCTCCAAACCAGTGGTTCCCAACCCGTGGGCCGCGGCCCAGTTGTGGGCCGCGGGCTGATTGTAACTGGGCCGCGGACGTCTAAGGAAAGATAAAAAATTATATAAAATTATAGGGTGGCTCAAAAAAACCATCTAATTACTTTCTCTTACCTATGTATATATGTAATATATATATAGAGAGAAAGTATTGGATTCATGTCAAAAATTCGATGTCGAGATTTTGATGGATCTTCACGTTTTGAGGTCCCCTGAATCCAAAAAAGTGGTTTTTGCGACATGGTCTGTCTGTGTGTGTGTCTGTGTGTCTGTCTGTCTGTGTGTCTGTGAACAAAATATCTCAAGAACGAAAAGAGCTAGGAGGTTGAAATTTTATATTTAAGTTAGACACCCCCATGGGACGTGACACGAAGCTTTTGAACAAAATCGACCAAAAAGTACTAGTACTTTACTGATGTAGTTTTTCAGTTTTTTTCGATTTTCTCAAAATTTGCTCCAACGATTTTTTTAAATTCAAAAATCAATTATTTTTTATATTCTCTTTAAAATGTATATTCTCATTTTGTGATTGAAATCTTCTGAAGACCACTTTACTCTTGTACTCCATAGAAAAGATAGGAGAAATGGTTGCCATGCTAACGAAATATAAATATTTTTCCATACTTATAAATTTTACATCTTGAAAATCGAATGTACCCTACTGTCGGAAACTAAATACATGTCGACACAAAAAATCTGGTGTGACAAGCACAGTACACAACTTTCGATTACCGAAGGTAAGAGAAAGTTGTATGCTGTGCGCCAGTCACACCAGATTTTTTCTTTTTAATTAGTAAGATAATCGACAAAAATACACCACAAGATGAACAAAAAAAAAAAAAAAAAAAAAAAAAAAAAAACAGAACACTGAAAATATAATTTTTAATAACTTGCTATTTTGTAAATTAAGGTTACAGGCACGATTGATTATATTTTCTCAAATATCTTATTAATTAAAAGAAAAAAATTTATTAAATCTTTAATATGTATATTTAAAGGTCGCTCGAAATCATCGAAAGCACATTCACGCAATGCACTGACAAATCAAAAAAATTTTGAGCGATCTTTAATTATTTTAAGTTGAAAAAATTGAGAAACGTATTTTCTTTTCTTCTATAAAATTTAATTTTACAGTTACGAGAAAAAATTTAAAAAAAAAAGAAACAATCGATTTTTGAAGAATTTGGATATTTTTTAAAATTTTGAGCGGCCCTTAAAAAATATTTTTTCATCATCTAATCTTTGGAGAGGTCTCTTAAAACATGATAAGCTAACATACAATATTTTCATAAGAGACTCGAAAAAAAAAAAAAAAAAAAAAAAAAATTAGTCGGTTTTTTTGCGCTATCCTAATATACACTGGACATCAGTGTTTTTTTTTTACGGAAAAAGTGGGCCGCACATCAAAAAAGGTTGGGAACCACCGCTCTACACAAAGTTTTAACATGTTGCTTTTATTTCAAAGCTATGAAAATCATAACCTTATTTTTTAGGTTAAGGACGCCATTTTTTTTAAACACGACGTTAAAATATTAAAAGCACCCCAGAGACATGACATTAATTTTTAACACTATTAAATTTTAACGCTTTGGCTTTAAAGTTTTTGTTTACATTCGAGGCAAGGAAGTGATTCTGAATAGCATTTTTTAACGCTGATTGTTTTTACATAACTTTTTAACACCTATTTGTTTATTTTAAATTTTAACGTCTATTTCTAGAGAATTGTCTTTTATAAATTGACAACTTAGATGTAAAAAAAAAGCTCAATTTATATTTTAATATTAAAACAATCAGCAATAGTGCCACTACTGCCGGGCCATGTCGCCCGGTCGAATTTATTTAAAATGTTTTTTATTGTTCAGTCACAAAGTAAGCCTCTCTCTCTCTCTCTCTCTCTCTCTCACCTCGCAAATTCATTAATGCAAAAATTCTAATAAATTTCAACTCTAATTCCATCCTTTTTGCCCTAGGGGAAAATCCTCCCCTCTTTGTGAGCCTAAAGAATAGTTAGGGAACACACACACACACACACACACACACAAAATAGCACCCCCTCCCCCTCTCTCTCCCTTTTTTTTTTGCTCTAGTTGATTTAATACCCTTTGCCCCGGTTAGTAATAATTTAATTCGTTTAATGAGAGAAATTTTGCAATCTCTGTCTGTCTGTCTGTCAGTGTAACAAAAAACGAAGAGTAACTAGTGTGACATGGATAGGTCTATTCAAAATTAAAAATAAAATATGGGGATTGACTTCCCCGAGACTTTCTCGTATATTCTTTTGGAATTACGTCTGGGTGTGTGTGTGTGAACACGATTGCTTAAAAACCAAAGCAGCTAGATCGATGAAATTTGGTATATGCTCCTTACACTAAAATTGTAGATTTCTATCAACTTTTGGAGTAAATACGTCACTTGGAAGTAGTACTTTACTTAAAAAGTTTTTTCGAAAATTTTGAAATTTTAAATTTTTTTGTTATATTATGATAAAATACTCAATTTTAAAAAGTTTTTATTCTTTGACATTTTTACGAAAACTGAATAGTTTTTGAAATAATCACAGAAGAAATAGAAAATATTCGTTAATTTTGATTCATTTGTTTATATTTACCCTTTTTTTAATGACACCTGTATGATTTTGTTTTGATTTTTTATCAAAATTAACGAATATTTTCTATTTCTTCTGTGATTATTTCAAAAACTATTCAGTTTTCGTAAAAATGTCAAAGAATAAAAACTTTTTAAAATAGAGTAATTTATCATAATATAACAAAAAAATTGAAAATTTCAAAATTTTTGAAAAAACTTTTTAAGTAAAGTACTACTTCCAGGTGACGTATTTACACCAAAAGTTGATAGAAATCTACAATTTTAGTGTAAGGAGCATATACCAAATTTCATCGATCTAGCTGCTTTGGTTTTTAAGCAATCGTGTTTACACACACACACACACACACACACACACACAGAGAGAGAGAGAGACATAATGCCAAAAATGGTATTTTTGGATTCAGGGAGGTCTAAAACGTGGAGAAACATCAAAATCTCGAAGTCGAATTTTTTTACGATTACAATACTTTCTCTATACGAGAAAGTAAAAAAAAATATGATTGCAATGCAACTAAAAAAAAATCTGGTGTGACTGATTTTTTGTGTCTAGCTTTCCGCAGTAGGCTCTACATTATATAGAATTTTTTTTTATATTCCACCCTTTTAGCCCCTGGCCATTGGGAGACCTATTTCCCATATCTTTCCTATGAAGTACATATACCAGAAGATTTTTTTTTTTTAATTTCAAGTCAAAATTGAATTATTTTTTCCTGAATCAAACATTATATACAGTACCTATATACTGTATTAAGAAGATTTGTAGAGTAGGGTGAATTTGAATTAATAAATATCTATAAGGGGATGTGTGAGCCGAGGGAGATCGAATTCTACATAAAACTACAAACTTTGTTTGTAGTGAAATATATTCACGAAACGAAAGATGGAGATACAGGCTTGTAGAATGTTTTTTTTTTTTTTTTAAACACTCGGTCCATATAAGACTTTGACGATATCAGTTATTGATTAATATACATATTGGGGGTTTAGGCATTTTAAGCCATTTGGTATCCAAATGAATTTAATAAATAGGGGAGGCGAGTGCAGAAGAAAGCACTGGCAATAAAAAACAAATTCCACCGCCAAAAATCACTATAACACTGATGAGAGATACAAGTTTAAGAATATTTTCTATTATTTAATAAAAACTACTTAATAAATATTATAGGAAAACTAAATTCCTTGTTAGGGGGTGAGGGGGAGAGAAAATAATCAATTTGCTTAAAAGTAAAAATTTTACAAAAAAAAAATTATTTTAAAAGAAAAATACTATTTTGTTTATTAGAAGGGGTGATTTACACCCTTTCTCACCCTCCCTTGGAGTACAAGATTTCATCATGTAATTAAAAATTGTATATGTTGAGAGAAAAAAAATAATTGAAAATAAATTCGTTATGAAAATATTAATTACCTTAATAATAAGATGACCAGACGGGGTGTGGTGTAATGAGGTTGGTGGATGAACGTCTTATTTGCACAAATCACAACACAATATAAAATAAACTAAACACACACGCGAGAGAGAGAAAGAGAAACCGAATGACTCGTGTCTCGACTCGAATAGAACTGAAAAGACAGACCGCCTGGCAGATAGGCAACAAACAAGCACGTTCTAGTAGCATTGCTCTCTGAACGACCGAGATAAAAATTATCAAATAAGTTCTCTATTAAAAAAATTCTATTTACTTGCAAACTAACGGGGGATTTATTCTGTTGGGAATAAATTCCAAGTGAAATAACTATTAAAAGACTCTCTTCATTTATCCACCAGTAAAACTCACCACAATTTAAATAAAATAATTCCAAGTGATATTTTTTGTATTTATTTATTTACTAGGGATAAATATGAATTAAAATAATTTTTAAAGGACTTATTTTATTTACAGACCCCTATTATCAGTAAATACTTATTTTTTATTAAGGTTTTTTTTACTTTCTCTTACCTCTATATATGTTAATATAATATATGGTGAGGAGAAAATATTGGGTTCATGTCAAAAATTCGATGTCGAGATTTTAACGGATATACGCGTTTTGAGATCCCCTAGAGTCCAAAAAAGTGGTTTTCACGACATAGTCTATCTGTGTGTGTGTGTGTGTGTGCCCTGTCTTTCTGTGAACAAAATAACTCAAGAACGAAAAGAGCTAGGGAGGTTGGAATTTAATATTTAAGTTAGTCACCCCCATGGGAGCTGACATGAAACTTTGAATAAAATCAGTCAAAAAAATACAAGTACTTTCACTAATGAACTTTTTCAGTTTTTTTAGATTTTCGGAAAATTCGCTGCAACGATTTTGTTTAGAATTCAAAAATCAATTATTTTTGAGATGCTCTTTCAAATGTATATTCTCATTTTGTCATTGATATCTTCTGAAGACCACTTTACTCTTGTACGCCATAGAAAAGATAGGAGAAATGGTTGCCATGGTAACAAAATATAAATATTATTTTACATCTTGAAAATTGATTGTACCATACTAACGGAAACTAAATACATGACACGAAAAATCTGGTGTGACAAGCACAGAACACAACTTTCGATTACCAAAGGGTGAGAGAAAGTTGTGTGCTGTGCGACAGTCACACCAGATTTTTCGGCATCGGATGCCATTTAGACCCCGTCCTATTTATTTAAATTGATTGCTATCCAATTATCAATAAATAAAATATTTTGATTTTATTTTTTTTAAATAATAAAAATTATCACGCACGCATAAAATGAATTTTCAGAGAAATACCCGTTTTTAAAAGTCTCTTCTGTATATAAAAGAGAAATAATCTCCTATTGATTCAAATTTTAAATTTGTTTTTCTTTACACGGAATTTTTTGGTTGGAAATTTTAATTTAAAAAAGGAATTTAATATTTTTTTTATAATAAAAATCTGGTGTGACTGGCACACAGCACTCTTACATTCGGATAATCAAAAGTTGTGTACTGTGCTTGTCTCAGATTTT
>JAKCPI010002617.1:0-20670 GCA_023213315.1 Euborellia annulipes
TATGGGAAAATATTTTTTATTTTGTAACCATGGCAACCATTTCTCCTATCTCTCCTTTGAAGCCCAAGAGTAAAGTGTGCTTCAAACAATTTTGAGGGCAAAACGAGAATATACATTTGAAAGAGCATCTCAAAAATAATTGATTTTTGAATTTTAAACAAAATCGTTGCAGCGAATTTTCAGAAAATCTAAAAAAAACTGAAAAAGTACATCAGTAAAGTACTATATAGTACACTTTGGCCGATTTTGATTAAAAGCTTATTTTTCCAGTCCCGGGGGTGTTTAACTTAAATATAAAATTTCAGCCTCATAGCTCAATTCCTTCATGCTTAAAAGTGAACACAGACACACACACACACCCACCCACACACACACACACACACACACACAGACAGACCATGTCGCGAAAACCACTTTTTTGGATTCAGGGGACCTCAAAACGTGAAGATCCATCAAAATCTCGACATCGAATTTTTGACATGAAACCAATACTTTCTCTCTATATATATATTACATATATACATAGGTAAGAGAAAGTAAAAAGGAAAATGATTTTCACGGAAAGAAAAAATTATCCGCAGGGCGGATAAAATTTCTTTTAGTTGGGGAAAAGTAAAAAAAAAAAAAAAAAAAGGTAAAATGATATAAATTTTGTATAAGAAATACAAGTTTCGGTTACGATTTCGCCCGAAACTAAGATTGAGGCCGAAATTCGGTTTCGGCTAAAAATCTTGTTTCGGTCGGATTCTAGTTAATATATATATATATAGAGAGAAAGTATTGGATTCATGTCAAAAATTCGATGTCGAGATTTTGATGGATCTTCACATTGTGATCCAATCCAAAAGTGGTTTTCGCGACATGGTCTGTCTGTGGGTGCCTGTGTGTCTCGGTTCAATTTAAAGCATGAAAAAATTGAGCTGAGCAAGGAAGTTGAAGATTTATATCAGAGGTAAGAGAAAGTTGTGTGCTGTGCGACCAGTCACAACAGATTTTTAGTTTTTGTTGCATAGATTATACTTTAAAAGCAACTACACACAAGTATTAAAAATATGCTTTTTTCTATCAATATAAAAAAAATTTTAAAATATGTATGAAAATTGTTTTGGTTGAAAATTGGCAAAACATGCCATGCATTTTGGATGGAATTTCTTCAACAAAAATGTTCACATATGCTCGGAACAAAGAGGGTTCTTTCGAATCGAATACTCATCAAACGGATAACTGCAAACTTTCAGGAACGTATCCAGCATTTGCATCAACATCCGGGCTCTAGTGATAATAGATCAGTGGCGGATCCAGAGGTGTTTCTCGGGGGGGGGGGGGGGGGGTAATCTGGAGTGACTGGTCGCACAGCACACATTTTTTTCTTAATTTCGGTAATTTAAAGGCGCATTCTGTACTTGTTTGCCAGAATATAAATACAAATCAAATTTTGAAGTATTAATTTTTAAAATACATTTTTTTTTTTTCGAAAAAAAGTATTTTTTTTTTTTTTTTTCAAATCTCAGGGGGGTAATTATCCCCTTTACCCCCCCCCCCCTTTGTATCCGCCCTTATAATACTTTTTCGAAAATCCCGAAGGTGATATAATTGCCTTCACCCGCTTTTTTCTAGAACTATTTATAAATTTAGAAAGAAATTTTTTAACATCACAATCGTAAATCCTCGTTATTTAATATGCAATTTATTATTCTTTTTTTTTTTAGCACAAAAAAAAAGTTTTCAAATAAGAAAGTAATTTCATTAATTACTTTTTTTTTTTTTTTTTTGTTCAATATCCAACATAAAAAAGAACTTTTTATCAATTAAATATTAATAAATTTATTATTATTATTTTCTATCTATCTATATTATAATAAAGCTGAAAAGACGTTTTTTGATTAAGGTACTTCTAGACCACCTAGAGATATGGGGTTTTTTGCATTCGATTCAGAATCCTCTAAAACCAAATAGAAAAATCCAAAATCTTAAAAAAGTTGTACCACTTTTTTTTAAGAGGGGAAAAACTCATTTTTTTCGATGTTTTTTCAAAAATTTCACGATATTTTTTCATTTTTTCACTCATATCTTCTAAACGGTTAAAGATATCTTCAATATCTGAATTAGTCAATAATCTGCATTAAATTTTGAAAATGACAAACCTCTTTTAACTATTTTTGAGGTTTGTTTACACATATAAATAATTCGTGCAAAAAGAACCTCATTTTTGATGATTTTGCCGCGGCTTCAGTTCATTTTCATTATTTTTTTGCTTCAGTATTTATAGTCCAATTTCAATAATTCTTTTTGCGAAATGATCCTCTCATCTTATACTTTTAGTCAGGTAAATTTCATTTTTTTTCATCAACCCCTTCTATTTAATTTTCAAGTGTGAAAAAAAATAACATGAAAATTTTCATTTTTTGAGATGGTTTTTAAACATCTGTGTCTTTAGACAAGCTAGACAATTGCGGTTTTTTTTATTTGATTCAGTACCATCTGCTGACGACTAGAAAAATCCAAAATCATGAAAAAGTTATACCCCCTTTTTTTAAATTACAAAAAACTCATTTTTAGCCGATTATTTTTTTACATTTTTGGCTATATTTTTTGAATGATAAGAGATATCTTCAATCTCATAATTTTGTATTTTTCTACATTAAATTTGGAAAAGAATGAGACCCTTTGCACTATTCTAAGGCATTGTTTAGCGGCTGTGCAACTTTTGGCGTGTGATACAAAATTTTTTTTTATTAATTTTTTTCATATTCATGGCCATATTTTTTAAACGATTATCAATGTCTTAGATATGATTTACTTTTTATAATCTACATTAAATTTCCTTTAAAACGAGCCCAGTTTGGACCTGATAAGCCTCTATTTAAGTTCTTTAAACTTTTTCTAAAAATGGAAGAAATTTTTATTTTTTGTTTGTTTGTTTGAAGAGTTTCTTTCAATTTTCGGCTATATTTTTTGAATGGTAAGAGATATCTTCAATCTCATAATTTTGTATTATTCTACATTAAATTTGGAAACAAATGAGCCACATTACAGCATTCTCAGACATGGTTTAGTATACTATCTATTCGTCAATCACGAGACAAACTTTTAAGTAGATATTTTTTTTCCGAGATATTTCTATACAATTTTAGCTATATCTTTTTAATGGTAAAAGATATCTTGGATATCCAAAGGTTTTCACATTTTAGATTAAATTTTGTAAAAAATGAATACCATTTCATTTAATTCAGACATTGTTTAGGGTATTTAAAACCACTTCTAAAATGTAAGAAATTTTTTTTTTGTTTGATTGCTCTGAATGATCCACATTGCAGTATTCTCAGGCATGGCTTAGTATCTAAAATGAACGAAATTATAGATTATTTCAATTTTTTCTTTAGATATCTTCAAAACATAGCAAAAAAATCATTTTCAATTCATTCCCTCATAGAGCCTTCCACGACCACAACATTTCATTTGGCTCATATTCTTATTTTTTTTTACTTAGCGCCGGGTATTTTTACCATTCTTCAGACCCGGAAATTTTTCAAACCCTCCCGTACCGACGAAAATTTAGTGAATGAATGAATGAATGTCTAGGAATTTTTTTTTTTTTTAAACATTCACACTTTTTTCTCATTCACACTCACATTCTCACAGTCTTTTCGGCAACTTAGGCCATTTAAGACTTTGACGATGTATGATACCCCTGAATCATACATTGTATAAAATTTCTTTTATTTAATAAAAAGTTTTAAATAATACATCAAATAAAAAAAAAATTATTTAAAAATATTTAATTTTTTTTACATATTTAAATTTATAATAAATAATAAACTTTTTCAGATGTCAGAAAAAAGAAATATTTTAAAATTGTTTATTTTTAACTTTGCCCATCAACCGTAGGTTGAGGTAAAGTTAATGTAATCGTAAAAAAAATCGAAATTTTTCTGAAGCTGCCAAAATTCGTTTTGAGGTCCCCTGAATCCATTTAAGTAGTTTTTGGAATGATGTCTGTGTGTGTGTGTGTGTGTGTGTGTGTCTGTGGTAAATTTTTTCGTCAACGAAAACTCAAAAACTATTTGTTCAATTGTTTTGAAATTTTGCACCCATAAACTAGGGGTAGAGGCCAAGAAGTGAAAAGCTTTTGCTAAACATCGGACCATTAGAGGGGGGGGGGCAAATATTTTTTCTTACATAACCTATACTTTTTTTTTATATATTCAGAAACAAGACTTCCTCCCGAGTAAAATGATATATAATATGTATAACATCGGACCATTAGGGGGAGCTCTAGGGGGGGGTGGGAAAATATTTTTTTCTTACATAACCTATAATTTTTTTTATATATTCAGAAATATTCAGAAACTAGAATTTCTTCTGAGTAAAATGATATATAATATGTATACCATCGGACCATTAGGGGGCTCTAGGGAGGGAGGGCAATATATTCTTTTCTTGAATAGTGGGTGGGCAAAGTTGTGCGCTCGGCTTAGTCCGACCCTTTATTTTTTAATAGGGCCTTGCCCGTCCGATTTCATTTGCATGCCCGTCCTCCTAATCAGTTTATTAAAGTGAAATTTAGACTTGCTACCCGCCCATAATTTTTTCATGGTCTTCAAAACCCACAGGCCGGGCAGGGCGAATATTCAATTATTTTAAACTTGATTCAGTGTATTTTCATTTGGGCAGAAATCATATGGGCTTTAAAATTAAGGGGAAAACTACTGATCACGTCCCGAGACGCCGCCCGCCAGGGCCAAGTTGGGAATGGCGCGGCGAAGCCGCGCCTTTCCAACTTGTATTATAATAAAGCTGAAAAGACGTTTTTTGATTAAGGTACTTCTAGACCACCTAGAGATATGGGGTTTTTTGCATTCGATTCAGAATCCTCTAAAACCAAATAGAAAAATCCAAAATCTTAAAAAAGTTGTACCACTTTTTTTTAAGAGGGGAAAAACTCATTTTTTTCGATGTTTTTTCAAAAATTTCACGATATTTTTTCATTTTTTCACTCATATCTTCTAAACGGTTAAAGATATCTTCAATATCTGAATTGGTCAATAATCTGCATTAAATTTTGAAAATGACAAACCTCTTTTAACTATTTTTGAGGTTTGTTTACACATATAAATAATTCGTGCAAAAAGAACCTCATTTTTGATGATTTTGCCGCGGCTTCAGTTCATTTTCATTGTTTTTTTGCTTCAGTATTTATTGTCCAATTTCAATAATTTTTTTTGCGAAATGTTCCTCACATCCTATACTTTAAGTCAGGTAAATTTCATTTTTTTTCATCAACCCCTTCTATTTAATTTTCAAGTGTGAAAAAAAATAACACGAAAATTTTCATTTTTTGAGATGGTTTTTAAACATCTGTGTCTTTAGACAAGCTAGACAATTGCGGTTTTTTTTATTTGATTCAGTACCATCTGCTGACGACTAGAAAAATCCAAAATCATGAAAAAGTTATACCCCCTTTTTTTAAATTACAAAAAACTCATTTTTAGCCGATTATTTTTTTACATTTTTGGCTATATTTTTTGAATGATAAGAGATATCTTCAATCTCATATTTTTGTATTTTTCTACATTAAATTTGGAAAAGAATGAGACCCTTTGCACTATTCTAAGGCATTGTTTAGCGGCTGTGCAACTTTTGGCGTGTGATACAAAATTTTTTTTTATTAATTTTTTTCATATTCATGGCCATATTTTTTAAACGATTATCAATGTCTTAGATATGATTTACTTTTTATAATCTACATTAAATTTCCTTTAAAACGAGCCCAGTTTGGACCTGATAAGCCTCTATTTAAGTTCTTTAAACTTTTTCTAAAAATGGAAGAAATTTTTATTTTTTGTTTGTTTGTTTGAAGAGTTTCTTTCAATTTTCGGCTATATTTTTTGAATGGTAAGAGATATCTTCAATTTCATATTTTTCTATTCTTCTACATTAAATTTGGAAAAAAATGAGCTACATTACAGTATTCTCAGACATGGTTTAGTATACTATCTATTCGTCAATCACGAGACAAACTTTTAAGTAGATATTTTATTTTCGAGATATTTGTATACAATTTTAGCTATATCTTTTTAATGGTAAAAGATATCTTGGATATCCAAAGGTTTTCACATTCTAGATTAAATTTTGTAAAAAATGAATACCATTTCATTTAATTCAGACATTGTTTAGGGTATTTAAAACCACTTCTAAAATGTAAGAAATTTTTTTTTTGTTTGATTGCTCTGAATGATCCACATTGCAGTATTCTCAGGCATGGCTTAGTATCTAAAATGAACGAAATTATAGATTATTTCAATTTTTTCTTTAGATATCTTCAAAACATAGCAAAAAAATCATTTTCAATTCATTCCCTCATAGAGCCTTCCACGACCACAACATTTCATTTGGCTCATATTCTTATTTTTTTTTACTTAGCGCCGGGTATTTTTACCATTCTTCAGACCCGGAAATTTTTCAAACCCTCCCGTACCGACGAAAATTTAGTGAATGAATGAATGAATGTCTAGGAATTTTTTTTTTTTTAAACATTCACACTTTTTTCTCATTCACACTCACATTCACACAGTCTTTTCGGCAACTTAGGCCATTTAAGACTTTGACGATGTATGATACCCCTGAATCATACATTGTATAAAATTTCTTTTATTTAATAAAAAGTTTTAAATAATACATCAAATAAAAAAAAAAATTATTTAAAAATATTTAATTTTTTTTACATATTTAAATTTATAATAAATAATAAACTTTTTCAGATGTCAGAAAAAAGAAATATTTTAAAATTGTTTATTTTTAACTTTGCCCATCAACCGTAGGTTGGACAGGTAAAGTTAATGTAATCGTAAAAAAAATCGAAATTTTTCTGAAGCTGCCAAAATTCGTTTTGAGGTCCCCTGAATCCATTTAAGTAGTTTTTGGAATGATGTCTTCTGTGTGTGTGTGTGTGTCTGTGGTAAATTTTTTCGTCAACGAAAACTCAAAAACTATTTGTTCAATTGTTTTGAAATTTTGCACCCATAAACTAGGGGTAGAGGCCAAGAAGTGAAAAGCTTTTGCTAAACATCGGACCATTAGAGGGGGGGGGGCAAATATTTTTTCTTACATAACCTATACTTTTTTTTATATATTCAGAAACAAGACTTCCTCCCGAGTAAAATGATATATAATATGTATAACATCGGACCATTAGGGGGAGCTCTAGGGGGGGGGGACAAATATTTTTTTCTTACATAACCTATAATTTTTTTATATTCAGAAATATTCAGAAACTAGAATTTCTTCTGAGTAAAATGATATATAATATGTATACCATCGGACCATTAGGGGGCTCTAGGGGGGAGGGCAATATATTCTTTTCTTGAATAGTGGGTGGGCAAAGTTGTGCGCTCGGCTTAGTCCGACCCTTTATTTTTTAATAGGTCCTTGCCCGTCCGATTTCATTTGCATGCCCGTCCTCCTAATCAGTTTATTAAAGTGAAATTTAGACTTGCTACCCGCCCATAATTTTTTCATGGTCTTCAAAACCCACAGGCCGGGCAGGGCGAATATTCAATTATTTTAAACTTGATTCAGTGTATTTTCATTTGGGCAAAAACCATATGGGCTTTAAAATTAAGGGGAAAACTACTGATCACGTCCCGAGACGCCGCCCGCCAGGGCCAAGTTGGGAATGGCGCGGCGAAGCCGCGCCTTCTCAACTTGTATATTATAAAACTTTGCACTTTTTAAAACAACAAACTTTTTTTTTATTTTTTGTTTGGTTACAAAAACAATATCTATTATTTCTTTTTTTATCATATCAGAGCAATAAAAAGGTATCCCATTAAGATGATCAAATATTCAGTAGGGGGTGGGGGGGGGGGAAGGTAAGATTTAAACTCAAGAAAGGACATATAAAAGTGAAACTTTGCTCGTGTACACGATACAACAACATATGAAAATGTTGACGACATAAAAGCAAAAGCAGAGAGAACATTTCTCTGTGGATATTTGTCAAAATAATATGGCTGCCATTTATTATTATTATTATTTTAAGAGTTATTTTATTATTTGATATGCCTTAAGAGAAAGAATTTTTACTTTCTCTTACCTTTATATATATATGTTAATATATAGAGAGAGAAAGTATTGGATTCATGTCAAAAATTCGGTGTCGAGATTTTGACGGATATACACGTTTTGAGGTCCCGCGAATGCAATAAGTGGTTTTTGCGACATGGTCTGTCTGTGTGTCTGTGAACAAAATATCTCAAGAGTAAAAAGAGCAAGGTGATTGAAATTTTATATTTAAGTTAGGCACCCTCCTGGCACATGACACGAAGCTGTTGAACAAAATCAGCCAAAGAGTACTAATACTTTACTGATGCACTTTTTCAGTTTTTTTCGATTTTCTCAAAATTCGCTCTAACGATTTTGATTAAATATCAAAAATCAATTATTTTTTAGATGCTGGCATGGAAATTCTTTGAAAAAATTACTCTGAATAGAAATGTTTTAATCTCCAATTTGAAAACGCAACTATAGTTCTGCTGAAAACTTGTTTTTTTTTATGATTTTTTTTTTCTTTCATTCCGTTTTTTGTAATTTTTTCTTTTTTTTACATTAACGAAGCTGGTATTTTTTTTTGGAATATTTTTCCCTTAAGAAATGATGTAGAAATGATGTAATAAGAAATCAGAATTGAGAACCATCTCAAGAACAGGGGTGTAGTGGAGCGGGAACGCGTGGGAACGGCGTTCCCACACTGGTTTCACTCATTAAAAAAAAATAATAATAATTTTTCTAAAATTTTCCGGGGGAGGGCCCTTGGAAGCACCCCCCCGCCCCTCCGTTGGTAAGTCATGTATTTAGCGTTCCCACACTGAAAATTTTGCCACTACACCACTGCTCAAGAATCATCTTCGGAGAGTGAGCGGAAGCTCGGGGCCGAAACCTCAAATGCTATTATAAGGTATTATAGATGATGAATAAACTTTATTATTGTTATTGAAAAATGGCGCAGTCCTGATTATTATAATTCGATTGTTTTAAAATTTTGAGGACAAAAAAATCACATTTTGTGATTTTATAATACCAATTTCAAAAAGGTTTTTTTTTTTGCCTCCTTTTTAAAACAATTGAATTTATTATTATTATTATTAATAGCAGCCATTTTTGCCCTCGGGGCTTGGCGTAGAGGTTAGCGTGCTAACCTCGTATACCAAACGTCGCGGGTTCGGGCCCCAGGCAGTTCGTAGATTTTATTTAAGCCAATTGGATACCAAATGGCTTAAATAAGAATGCCTGAACCCCATATATGTATATTTATCAATAACGGTTATCGTAAAAAGTCTTATATGGCCTGAGTTGCCGAAAAGACTGTGTGAATGTGCGTGTGAGTGTGAGTGTGAATGAGAAAAAAGTGTGAGTGTTAAAAAAAACAGCCATTTTTGCCCTCGGGGCTTGGTGTAGAGGTTAGCGTGCTAACCTCGTATACCAAACGTCGCGGGTTCGGACCCCAGGCAGTCCGAAGATTTTATTTGTTTATCCCGATTAGATGAATACACATATAATAGTTTTCAAGAAGTTTTGTTATTCCCATTTAATGAAAAAAAAAAAAAAAAACATTTCCGGTTGACTGATTATTGTCAAAACTTGATGATTTCTTACTGTTCTTTTTTATTAACAAAAAAAAAAGTAATATTTTTTTTAACTTTATAATAGAATTTAAAAAGAATAATTTTTTTTATTTTATGTTGCCGGAGTTAACTTTTAACGTTAATTTACATAAATTTATTGGAAAAAAAATAAAATAAAGGCCGTCAAAGAATGGAGATTTCTTTGTTGTTGTTATTTAGGCCTTTTTTATTATTATTTTCTTTTATCATTTTCATCAAAGGTCGTTCGTTCGGTTAATCGATAAGAGTGAAACAACGAATTTCATCCTTCATTGACATTTAAATCAAAGTTCGAGAAGATCATTTTGAAAGAGGAAAAAAAAAAAAATTAAAATTTAATATAAAATTTTTAATCACCGCTAACTTCTAAAAATTTCAAAATTATTAAAATTTCTTATAGGCTTTCATAACTATTTTCTTTATAATTTCGTTAAGAAGTTTTTTGAAAAACTAGCCGCGCCGCCCGCCTTCGGCGGACTTCGCGTCTAGCCAGGGGGGCTACGCTCCCCTGGACCCCCCCTCCAACTGGCTCGGGCCCGCCTGCGGCGGACCCTCGCCTTTCTTAATTATGAAAAGAAAATTATTATTTATTTTTTTTTTTTTTTTTAAACATTCACACTTTTTTTCTCATTCACACTCACACTCACACACACATTCACACAGTCTTTTCGGCAACTTAGGCCATTTAAGACTTTAGACGATAACCGTTGTAATATGATATATCAATTGTGGGTTCAGGCATTTCTATTTAAGCCATCTGGTATCCAAATGGCTTAAATAAAATCATCGGACTGCCTGGGTCCGAACCCGCGACGTTTGGTATAGGAGGGAGGCGCTAAGAAAATTATTATTACTACGTATTCCAATCCAGTGCCTGCTTGAGGATTTGTTTACAATCATGGAACACACAAATGAAAAGAATACAAAAATATTGCTCTGTACATTTCCTATGGGAGAAATCGTAACTTTAGGAATTAATAACTCAAAAAGTTATAGGAATTTAGAGACCCGAGTATTTTTCCGGGACTCTCCATAACGTCCTCTATAAGACTGCGAAATTTCGTTTCAAAATTCCAACGGGAAGTTGGTCAAACAGAGCGTAACAGACGGACAGACAGACAGACGGACACTCCGCAATTATTATATATAGAAGATTATTTTATCTTCGTTGAATTATTCACCTTCTATAGTCCAAGAATGAATCTACTATTTTATGTAGTTCAATTGTTTATAATTGTTATCGTAAATGTCTTATATGGCCTATGTTGCCGAAAAGACTGTGTGAATGTGTCTGTGAGTGTGAGTGTAAAAAAAGTGTGAATTGTCAGGAAAGCAAAAATTCATCAATCAAACTTGTGTAAAGAAGTTTCACTTCAAAAAAAAATCTTCGATTTTGGGTAAATATTTAGTCAGCTATCTTATTATTCTAAAGGGTTTGATATATAGGGAAGTATCGTGTCATTTTTATGACATCGTTTATTTTTCTATTCCGTTGTATAACTTTACAAATAGATTATTTTAGAAATCAATCCATTGACAACGAGAGGAGTGGGGATGGAGAGAGGGGGTGGGGGGGTGAGGTTTCATAGCTCTGGCATAAAAACGACAAACGGAAGTTATAGGAAATTCCAAAAGACATTTTTTTCTCTCTCTCTCATGTAAAAATCCAATATCTTGAGATTGATTTTTTTTTTTTGGAAATCATTTTTATAATATATCAAAAGAGGAGGAGGGGAGGGGAGGGTGAATCCGTTTGAGAGCCTTTCGAGTGGATGCGCTCCCTTACGCCCCCCCCCCGCCCTCTTCTCTTTTGCTTTTCAAACTCAACTCTTTTATAATCACTTATCAATATACGGCCTGGAGAGAGAGAGAGAGAGACGTGATGGTCCTCCGTCCTCCTCACGTCTTTTAAATGCTAACAAACACAAAAAGCTATCTTTTACAAACAACGTTGAAGAGGGGCTGCAAAAATTAACATAATAAAAGAAATTATTATATTTGAAAAAGAGGAAATATCACAAAGGAATAGAAAATTTTAGTTAAAAAGGGGCCGGTTGCTTTAATTCTAGTCAAATTTATCCAGCAGATAGCAAATCATCGAGAACCTTCGAGTTAAAAAAATGAGTTTTTTTTTCACATATGATTAGCTGTATGAGAAGTTAGAAACTTAATAAAGACATCATTTATAAAAATTATTAAAAATCTATATATAATAATTGCGGAGTGTCCGTCTGTCTGTCTGTCTGTCCGTCCGTCCGTCCGTCCGTCTGTCTGTCTGCCTGTCTGTCACGCTCTGTTTGACCAACTTGCAGTTGGAATTTTGACACAAAATTTTGCAGACTTATAAAGGACGTTATGGAGAGTCCAGGAAAAATACTCGGGTCTCAAAATTTTTTTGAGTTATTAATTTCTAAAGTTACGATTCCTTCCATAGGAAATGTATAAAAAAATATTTATGTATTCTTTACAATAATGTTTCTATGGATGTAAACAAAGCCTCAAGCAGGCACTGGATTGGAATACAGAGTAATAATAATTTTCTTTGCATAATTAAGAGAAAAGACGAGGGTCCGCCGCAGGCGAGCCTGAGCCAGCTGGAGGGGGTTGAGGGAAGCGAAGCCAGCCGAAGGCGGTAGAGAGGCCGGTTAGGGAAGCTTCCACGAAAAAGTTGGATAAAAGCGTTTGAAAAACTTATCGGTACGAATAACTCCTATGTCTTAAGAGGTAGGCCTATATATACTTTGAATATTACGGTTAGAAAACATGATTCTTTAGCTAAAAACGATTTCGAATTTTGACGGATATTCACGTTTTGAGGTCCCCTGAATCAAAAAAGTGGTTTTCGCGACATCTGTCTAGATTCAATTTAAACCATGAAGGATTTGAGTTAGGAGGTTTAAATTTTATATTTAAGTTAGGCACCCACCTGGAGCGTGAAAATAAGCTTTTAATCAAAATAAGCCAAAGAGTACCAGTACTTTACTGATGTCAGGGGCGTATAAAAGGGGGGGGGGGGGGCCCCCCCCCCCCCCCCCCCCCCAACCCCCCCAAACACAAATACATATATAAAGATCCACCAGCCACCCCACCTCATCCTCCGCAGGGGAGGATAAAATTCTGAAAAAAAAAAAAAAAAATGTTCAGGAATAATTTAAAAAAAATATATATTTAAAAAAATACCCACAAAAAAAATCTAGATCTCCCCCCCCCCCCCAAAAACTAAAAAATATCCCCCACTGATGTACTATTTCAGTTTTTTTCGATTTTCTCAAAATTCGCTCTAACGAGTTTTATTAAAATTTAAAAATCAATTATTTTATAGATGCTCTTTAAAATGTATATTCTCATTTTGTGATTGAAATCTTCTGAAGACCACTTTACTCTTGTACTCCATAGAAAAGATAGGAGAAATGGTTGCCATGGTAACAAAATATAAATATTTTCCCACACTTATAAATTTTACAACGCCCTCGGGGCATGGCGTAGAGGTTAGCGTGCTAACCTCGTATACCAAACGTCGCGGGTTCGGACCCCAGGCAGTCCGATGATTTTATTTAAGCCAATTGGATACCAAATGACTTAAATAAGAATGCCTGGACCCCTATATGTATATTTATCAACAACGGTTATCGTCTAAAGTGCTTAAATGGCCTGAGTTGCCGAAAAGACTTTCTGAATGTGGTGTGTGAGTGTGAGTGTGAATGAGAAAAAGTGTGAATGTTTTTAATAAAGAAAATAAAGAAGAAGAAATTTTACAACTTGAAATTCGAATGTACCGTGCTGTCCGAAACTAAATATATGCCGACACAAAAAAATCTGGTGTGACAAGCACACAACTTTCGATTACCGAAGGTAAGAGAAATTTGTGTGATTTACGACCAGTCACACCAGTTTTTACTTTCTCTTATTTATAAAGAAATTTATTCTAAATTAAGTGGTTGATTTACAGATTTGAGATAAACTTTAATTAGTCAAGATCTCGAAATTAATGTATTGTGGCTTATGACTATCTTCCACTGAGCCCTCAAAATATAAATAAAGTTGGAGTTTGAATTTCTGGAGGTTAAAACAGTTTTAAAATGTCATTTTTATTGTATTGTATATTTTTTAATCATAAAATTTGATCAAACTCTCTCTCTCTCTCTCTTTCCCTCCCATTGAGTGTGTGAGTGACAAAGAATATATAAACATTTTCATTCATTGATCATCATCAAAATAATGAATGAAGTGGAAACGAGGTGTGAGTTGAGTGACTAGAAAATGGTCATTGATTTAGTTTCATTGAGAAAATTGAATGACTCTCTCTCTCTGTCGTGTGTGAGTTGTTCGTCAAAGGTATCGATAAACATTTAACGACCCCTTAATAATAAATAAACTCACCTAGATTGGAGACAACAAACAAACAGTCGTATTGATTTGTTTAATTTCATTAAAAAAAAATGTAACTTTACCAATTAAATGTTAATTTGTATAAAATAGATCTCTGCCCCCCCCCCTCATCGTGGACTGTTGACTCTTTGAAATAAAGTATGGTTATTTTTCAAAATTTTAATCTCATACTTGGATATTTATACACAATAAAGAATCTTAAATAAATACAGCATGTCATGAGAATTGGAAAACATTTTTAAAATGTGTAAAAAGTTCCTTTTGAATAGAAATTAACATTCAAATCCCCATCTGGGGATTTAACATTGGCTCTATGGAAAGAAGAACCGGAGAATGAATTGGAAAAATATGAAATAGTACATCAGTAAAGTGTACTTCAAACAATTTTACTCATATTAAGGGCATCAAAAAAATAGTTGATTTATGAATTTTAATCAAAATCTTTAAAGCCAATTTTGAAAAAATCGTAAAAAACTGCAAAAGTACTAGTACTTTCTGACCGATTTTGTCCAACAGTTTATTTTCACGGATCAGAGGTAGCCTAACTTAAATTAAAGAGGACCTTCTAGGGATTACAAGAAAATTATTTTCATCCCGAAATTCCAATAAGTTATCAATTCGTAAAGATACGATTTCTCCCATAGGAAATGTATAGAGAAATATTTATGTATTCTTTGCATTTGTGTATTCTATGAATGTAAACAAATCTTCAAGCAGGCACTGAATTGGAATAGTAATAATTTTTTTTTTTTTTTTTTTTTAAGGTCCTTCTCGGCATCTAAGGCCATTTAGACCCCATCCCTATTTATTTCAAATGATTTGTAGTCAAATCAAATGAAATAAATTTTTCTCGCTTGGAATGGGAAGCGAACCCGGGACTCCGGTGTGAGAAGCTAATGTCTTCTCACTGAGCCACGGCTCCCGGGCTTGTAATAATTTTTGTTTCATAATTAAGAAAAGGCGGGAGCCCTCGGGGCTTGGCGTAGAGGTTAGCGTGCTAACCTCGTATACCAAACGTCGCGGGTTCGGATCCCAGGCAGTCCGATGATTTTATTTAAGCCAATTGGATACCAAATGACTTAAATAAGAATGCTTGGACCCCAAATAGATATATTCATTATCAACAGTTATCGTAAAAGTCTTATATGAACTAAATTGCTGAATTGCATGTGTTTGAGTGTGAGTGTGAATGGGAAAAAGGTGGGAGTGTTAAAAAAAAGGCGAGGGAGCTGAGGGGGTCTAAGGGGGCTAAGCCCCCTTGTATAGTCGCTAAAGGCTGGCGGCACGGCTTCTTATAATTAATAAAAGGCGAGGCCGCACGCGAGTCCCAGCCAGAAGGAGGGGGGTCCAGGAAGCGTAGCCCGTATAAATATAAAGCGCTGGCCACTGACTTGCTATTCCTGTGTGTATGTGCCCGTACTATCGCTGATTGGTCAGTGTTCCAGAAAGTGGAGAGAGAGTGAAATTTAAAACTTTAAAATTTCGCAGGGGCTTAAGGGACCGTAGCCCCTGGTAAGTGATAAAGCCCGCATTCGGCTGGCTTTGCCTCTTGTATTTTCATATATATGGTAAGAGAAAGTAAAAAAGAATAGAAAGTAAAAATTTCAGCCTCCTAAGATCAGTTTGGTAATTCCATTAAGATACAAATACTTATTTATCAAAATATGTTTATTGAAAATGGGAGTTTAACAAAATAAAGATAAAATGGCTATTTCTTTCAAAAAGTATTTTTCTTTTTCATTTCCTAAATCTTCATCTATAAAAAAGATTGAATTTATATATTGGCCAGGTAAAGGATTGATAAATTATTAAAGTGCCGATAGACTCAAAGGCAGGAAGAGATCAAAAATGAAAGAGATCTCCTTCTTTTGGATTTCATAGAGGGTTTAAAAGAAAAAAAAAAAGAAAAAGAGAGAGAGTAGCTATTCCATGTCATTCAAACATTTTATATTTAAAATCATAAATTACTATTTTGTCTTAAAAGTGGAACTATCTATTTATAGGCTAATTTGAATAATGGGCTAATAGGGGCTCGAGCAAGTGTTCGTGTCGCCAACTTAGACTTACTAGGACATTCCTGAGACCCTTCTATTTATTTTCAACTAAATATAATATCATATTAATATTCAAATTACAAGATGTCTATCGATCTTAAAGTTATTCGTAAAGAGAAAAAAATGAGGGGGTGTCGGGACATAAAGAAATCAAAAGAATATAGAAGTGGGTCCCCCTCCGAAATCCCGAGAAATTAGAAATTTAAGACAAAATATATACTGTATAAAGAAATATGGTATTTTGGTTGCTGTTAGAAAAAATTTTCGGGGGTGGGGGGGAGAAGGGTAGGAAAATTATGTCTCGGATCATACAAACTTCCTTATCTGACCACGGCACTATAAAATTATCGGACTGCCTGGGGTCCGAACCCGCGACGTTTGGTATAGAAGGTAGGCACGCTACCAACTACTTCAAGCCCCATGGGCATCCTTCATATTAAATAATGGCTTTGATTTTTCATAAGTATATATAGAACCCAATACTTTTCAATGGAAAATTTCTCCCTATTGAAGATATTTAGGCATAATGTCCATATAGGCCATAATATATTACCCCCTATTATGTGAAATTAATTAACTATTCTTACATGTAAGAATAGTAATAATATATTTGGGTGGACCATGTCAAAAACGAACAAGTCCTGCGCAGAATTGCCTCTCAACCAGAACATATCATCGCCTGAAACACGTAGTGCCGTATCTCAATTTCTATCATTTTTCAGGAGAGCTGTTTATAGTTCGTTAAATGTATAGATACGCAAAACAAAAAAACCTAAATACGGTAATACGAAAAAACATGGAAATAGAGATTCGTCACTTTGTGACAATGTAAAGAAGGCCAGGACACGGCCATACCCGTTGTATCTCAATTTTTAATTTTTTTGAGATACGTCACCTCGTGATGCAAGCGACTATATGATGATGATCAAGCAGCGAAAGCTTGAATACCTCGGTCATATTTTCAGGAATAATAAGTAGGGGTGACTGGGGCACCTATGACCATCCCTTTTTCAAAAATACAGTACAGTCCCTCAACTTTTGCGGGATTATTTCTACAGTGAGTAGCATTAATGCAAGATATATCTGTGTCTAGATCAACAACTGGGGTTCCCAGAAGCACGTGAACGTTTTTGTGCTGTAACTGGCGCTTATATATCAATTTCGGAAAATTGCCATCTTCAGGTCCAGATTCTTAGATTCAATCTCTTATTTCTCCTCAAAATTAGAGGTTATATTGTATATTATAATACAAAACAGAAAAAGAGAGAATTTTCACAGTATGCCTGCCCTTGCTCTTGAAAAAACCAACCTCTTTAATTGTAGGGAGTTGGCCAAATGGAGATTTTGCCATTGTCGGGCATCCGGGGCCAAATATATTAAAAAAAAAAAAAAAAAAAAAAAAAAAAATTGTAGGTAGGATGTTGTAGTTTGAGGAGGGACTTCCTCAGCACCGACTCCTTTCGAAGAATGCATCACTGATAGGGATTCTTCTTTACAACCCTTCCACAGGACGGGATGTCACAGCAACTCCCTCTCCACGTAGAGTTGCCTGGGGGCTATTGTGGGTAAAATCCAATACTCCAATCCAGTGCCTGCTTGAAGATTTGTTTACATTAAATAAATAATTTTATTTAATAAAAAAACGCGCACGCTCAGGATTTGAACACGGATATTCATTGTAGAAGCCGACACCCTACGCGTCCATTAGATTTTAGAAATTTTTAAAATTAATAAATGATATTATTTAAGAGAATTTTATATATATTTTTTTTTTATTAACTTGTTTCTATCCATTTTATTAATGAAATAAATTAATATTATAAATATAATTTTTTTGTACTACCGTTACACAAACACCTGACATTCTTTATAGTAGTTGAATTGGGATGTAGATAGGATGGGGGGGGGGGGTGGTGAGAGTGGGGGTGGAAAGAGAGAGGGAGAGAAGGGCTTTGGCCGCCCGTGCAACACCGCATTGCGGCGCTCTAGAGAGAGAGAGAGAGAGAGAGAGAGAGACCCTTTAGAAAGAGACAAGGGCCGACTCGCCACCCATACACACACACAGACACACTTAAGGAAAGATAATTCAATACAATCTCTTATATGCTTTTGACGCACCTTTCAAATAAATAATAATTGGCTTTTTTTTTTGAGCACTTGACTTTAATTGTTTTTATACTCCAATGCTCATTAGATTTAAGATTTGGGTTTGGTGTAGAGGTTAGCGTGCTAACCTCGTATACCAAAAGTCGCGGGTTCGGACCCCAGGCACTCCGATGATTTTATTTAAGCCATTTGGATACCAAATGACTTAAATAAGAATGCCTGGACCCCTAATATGTATAATAATCATTAACGGATATCGTTTAAAGTCTTAAATGGCCTAAGTTGCCGAAAAGACTGTGTGAATGTGAGTGTGAATGAGAAAAAAGTAAAAAGTGTGAATGTTTAAAAAAAAAAAAAAAGATTTAAGATTTAATACTCCTTGGAAAATGGATTTAAACTTGAAGAGTATCGAGATGGTAGATCGCTACCCCTGGCAGAAGTACAGTCGGCGCTAAAAGTTTCAAGAGTGGAATAAATAATCATTTCTTTTTTTAAATGAAACTGAAGGGGAAAATATACAACTTATCCGACCGCTAAGCATTTTGGTTGCATAAGTTCAAGGCTCCACTCTTGAGCACTTCGACTGCACTCTTGACATCTAGAAAAATAGTATGCTTACTGCTAGTGAACCGTATTACAAGAGTTTTATTGCAGTTCAAAAACAACACAGAACTTTCTCTTATATTTGATAAATGTTTGTGCGCCGTGCTTTTCACACCAGATTTTTTGTGTCGAGAAATTTAGTTTCCAATAGTAGCATAATCAACTTGACCACTTGCATTTCACAAGTAAAAGTAAAAAAGTCAATTGATTTAACATTTCCACAGGCTCTCATATTTGGACATTTTATACACAATAGAGAATCCTAAATAAATGCAAGAATTGGAAAATTTTTTTAAATGTGTAAAAGTTCCAAAGGAATTTTGAAACGAAATTAACATGCAAATCCCCATATGGGGATTTAACATTAGCTCTATAGAAGGAAGAGCCGGAAAATGAATTTAAAAAATCTGAAATACATCAGTATAGTGTAGAAATAGGGACGGGGTCTAAATGGCCTCTGACGACGAAAAAGACCTTGAACAAATTTAAAAATCTGGCGTGACTGGCGCACAGCACACAACTTTCGATTACCGAAGGTAAGAGAAAGTTGTGTACTGTGCATGTCATACCAGATTTTTTGTGTCGACATGTATTTAGTTTCCGACAGTATGGTTCATTCGATTTTCAAAATGTAAAATTTATAAGTATGGCAAAATATTTAATTTTGTTACCATGGCAACCATATCTCCTATCTCCTCTATGAAGTACAAGAGTAAAGTGGTCTTCAGAAGATTTCAATGACAAAATGAGAATATACATTTTATTGAGAATCTAAAATATAATTGATTTATCAATTTTAATAAAAATCGTTGGAGCGAATTTTGAGAAAATAGAAAAAAACTGAAAAAGTGCATCAGTAAAGTACTAGTAATTATTGGCCGATTTTGTTCAAAAGCTTATTTTCACGCCCTAGGGGGGATACCTGGCTTAAATATAAAATCTCAACCTCCTAGCTCTTTTCATTATTGAGACAGGCCTATTTTGTCCACAAACAGACAGACAGACAGATAATGTCGCGTAAAAACCGCTTTTTTGGATTCATGTAACGTGTATAACCATCAAAATCTCGACATCGAATTTTTTAAATGATTGTCTCTATATATTTTTATATATAAGGTAAGAGAAAGTAAAATTCGAGCCGAATGGAGGACGCGAAGGCAGGTGGTGCAGCTAGAAGATTTAATAAATATTAACAAAAATAAAGCAACATTTTGTTTTGCTTCTGTTAAATAACCTCTTACACCCTAAGCATAATACAAAAATGTCGAAAAGAGGGAGTTTCCCTTATAGTCAAAAGTTTTGCTAGCACCGTTTGATTGTTAATGAATTTATGAAAGTGAATTGAACACTTGTGGTGTCCTATGTGTTTGTGTTTGCTAATTTAAACAATTAAAAAAAAATAAAATAAAATAATTATGAGAGATGTTTGATACCTGACAAAGATTTTAATGTTTTGTAATTACGTGAATTTAATTTGTATCTTTCTTGCGTGCTTGGAATAAATAAAATTAAAAGCATTATCAATATAAATATGAATAATTAAGACCGCGCACCCACGATCTCTAGATACTCCCCCTATCCATCCACTATTTCCCAATGCAATTTCTCTTTTTTTTTTTTTTTTTTTTTTTTTTGCATTTTGAATTAAGAAAAAAAAAAAAAGAAGAACTCTCTTTCCTGCCTGCCTCCATATTTCTTTTCTTTTAGACATCATCGACACGCAAATAGCAGTGTGTTTGCCAACAACGTTCCACAAACGTCTAAAGTCAGTCACGCAAACCACCAAATTTTTCTTCTTTTTTATTGGTATATAAACACGAAAAAATATTTTAATCTACTTTCGATTTAAAAAAAAA
>JAKCPI010002618.1:0-14740 GCA_023213315.1 Euborellia annulipes
GGCCCACTATATGTTTACTAGGTTTTTCAACACATTTTTTGAATAATTATATTAATTTTTTTGTTCATTAATTCTATTTTAAAATTTATAAAAAAATATATATAACTAATCATCAATATTTTATTCATAATTTTAAGGTTTTATTTTAAAAACATCTTTTTACATATAATTTTTTTAGTACAATGACCACTTCAAATATTTCTTTTACAGCAGACTGTTATTTTTGTTTTCTGTTTATTTTAGTTGGACACAAATAACATCTTCTCCTTGTAGGTTTTTTAAGATCAAAATTTTATTTTGACATTGAGGGGGTACTTCCTCAATTACCCTTCACTGATTTCTGTAGTCCTTGTATCGATCTTATTTTTATGTGATCGCAAATAAATTAATTCCTCGCTCAATTCAACAAAAAATTCCTCGGAGGTGTTTTTTTTGGAATTAACATGAGATTTGTGTTTCTTTTTTTTTAAATTAAAAAATAAAATGACTGATGCAATAGCACATACCGTAATAAAGTTTTCAGGGCCAACAGCCAATGATTTGTTTTCCTTTTGCACCTAGGCTATACTACCGTATGAGTGTTTGGTCATTTTATCCAAAATATCTACTGCTCCTTTCTTGATTGATTATAATAAATAAAATCATGTGTGGTTTTATGAAACCACGATGCAAGTGAAACTTTTTTTTTCGGATCGAAGGCGTTTAACTGTAAATTTTCAGAAAATTATTCATTTAAGGGTATTAAAATCGCGTTTTTTTTTTTTTTTTGGAAAATTAAATCTCAAAATTATTTTTTTATAATTTCATTCATTTTAAATTTTATTAAATTTGAGAGAAAAATAAATGTTAGGGGGGGGGTCCCCTGGTGGGTCCGATAGAACATTCTGAGGTCTGAAATACCATTTTTCAATTATTTACACCATAGAGCAGCGTTTTCCAAACTGTGAGCCCCACCTCCCTAGGGAGGCACGGACTAGTCTAAGGGGAGGCGCGAATATTGGCCACCAAGATCAATTTTCCAAATGTTTGCTAGTTTTATAAATAAAATAATAAAATTTACAAGATTCTGGGAGGGAGGTTTTTAATTAAAATAATAAATATGAATAAATACCCAAAGGCGAATCCAGGGAAGTTTTTCAGGGTTTTAATTTTTTTCTGACTAGACGCGAAGCTCGCCGAAGGCGATAGCATTGTTAATTATTTTATTTATTAAGATTGGATAAGAGGGTGAAAAATTGAAAAAAATGTTTTTTAAATTTATTTTAGCTAAATCGAAGCCAAATAAATAGAAAACATTTAAAAAATAGGGTTGATTATTATTTGATTAGGGGGATGAAGTGTTGATTATTTAAGAAAGGCCTTGGAATATTCCAAATCACTTGTTGACATTCTTTTCCAGTTATAAATAAAGTTAGATTAGAGCAAAAGGTATTTTTTTACTTTTAATAAAAAGGGAATTGTTATTTTCATCTATTTATTCCTATACAAACAGAGAGAGAGTCGAGATTCTCGTTCAGTCGAGTGTGTGGCCGCGCGGCAGGCGGCGAGTTCCTCTGTTTTTTTTTTTTATTTGTGTTTAAAGTGAATCAAAGTGAACAATTAATATAGTGTAACCCACCCTGGCCACACCGTCAGCCAACACACCCTCTTGAGCGTCTTATTAAAGGTAATTATTATGCATTTTATCGTTGAAAAAAAAAAATGATAGAAACAAATAATTTGACTGCGAAAAACGATTCTTTTGAATATGAAATTAAATATTTTGTATTTCACTAAGGGTAGAGGGAGAATATAAGCTGTTGAAAGGGGGAGGGGGGAGTGTAGGTGTCATTGAAAAAAAAAATAATAATTTTTTAACTACATCAAGCCTGAGGGCATTTTTTTTTTATCTTTTCTTAAGTCACCATTATTTATCTATTAGGCCTATATTTTTGTTAATCAAATTTCCTTAATCTACTTTTCTTTTACACAGGGGTGGATTAAGAGTTGAAAATTAAAATAAAATAATTTCAAAATAATAATTGAAATAATTATTTATAAATGTATTCAAATTATTTTGAGAGTAATTTCGCGGTGAAGATTCGCGTTTCCTTAAAGCAGGGCCGGATCTAGGGGGGGGGGGCAGTGGGTGCGTGTGCCCCGGGCGGCAGATATCAGGGGGCGGCAATTAAAGAAATATTTACTAAAAAAAAAGGTAAAATGATATGAGTTTTGTATAGAAAATTATGAGCGGGCGGATAATTAAATTTTGCCCCCCCCCCTAATTCCGGCCCTGCCTTAAAGGGGGGAGAGGTATGAAGGCATTAACCAGAGGGGTTAATGCCCCATCCCCTATAATGCACAAAGATATTAATGTTTTTTAATACTTTTACTAAGGGTCGGATAGAGACATTTTAATTTCATTCTAAAATTTCTTATTACTGGGGCGGAATTAATTTTTGAAGATTTCGAAACTCTCATATAGAGATAATAATAACACTGGGTAACTTAGGAACCCATCGAATCCCGTGCAGAATTTTGTAGGGATTTTTTTCATTAGTTAGAAAAATAATATATGATTAGTCCACTTATAATTTTACTGGGGTGAGTTACCGCATCTTTTTTGTATTATAGAACTAATCTCAATTCGGATTTGCATTTTTACTTTCTCTTACCTATATGTATAAGTTAATATACATATATATAGAGAGAAAGTATTAGATTCATGTCAAAAATTCAATGTCGAGACTTTGATGGATCTTCACGTTTTGAGGTCCCCTGAATCCAAAAAGTGGTTTTCGCGACATTGTCTATGTGTCTGTTTGGGTTCAATTTAAAGCATGAAGAAATTGAGCTAGGAGGTTGAAATTTTATATTTAAGTTAGGCACCCCCCTAGGGCGTGAGAAAAAAATTTGAGAAAAATATTTTTCTTCAGAATGAGAGTTATAAAATTTATCGAAGCCAGAATTTTTTCTTTAAAAATATATTTTAACAGCTGACGTTTCGGGCTTGGGTCGAAACCATCCTCGGAGCTGCTAGTGGTCATTCGAGGATGGCTTTGACCAAGGTCGAAACGTAAGAAGTTAAAATATATTTTTAAAGAAAAATTCTCGGTTGCATTTTTTTTCTAACTTTCATTCCTGATACAAATTCCACCAGCCATAAAATGCCCTTTTATACCGAGCGTTTTACCGAACTGTGAGGCGCGGACTATTCTATTACCCCCGCACACGATCAATAGTATTGTCAATACAAAAAAATATTGTCAATACTATTGACCGTGTGCGGGGTGATATTGATATTGAAAAAGCATATTTAACGAAAATTTAAATTTTTTGATTTTCAAACATCAATATTCGAAAGTGGTGGGGATATTGACAATAATATTGATCGTGTGCGGTTGTTTTTCAATAATTTGTTCAATACTCAGTTCAAATAGAAATTTGGTCGAGGGAACATCATGCTCTTCTCATATTTTTAAGTGTGTCTGTGTTGAATCTTAAGCATGAAGGAATTGAGCTATGAGGCTGAAATTTAATATATAAGTTAAATACCCCCCGGGAGCGTGAAAATAAGCTTTTAATCAAAATCGGCCAATGAGTACTAGTATTTTACTGATGTAGTTTTTCAGTTTTCGATTTTCTCGAAATTTGCTCCAACGATTTTTTTTAATTCATAAATCAATTATTTTTTAGATGCCTTTTTTAAAATGCATATTCTCATTTTGCCATTGAAATCTTCTGAAGACCACTTAACTCTTGTATTTCATAGGAAAGATAGGGAGACAGGGGCGTATAGACATTTTTTCGGGGGGGGGGGGGGGGGGGGGGCGGAACTCAAAAATTTTTCTGTGGAAAATTTTTTTAAGAAACTAAATCTTTTTTCACACGAAATTTTTTCGGGGAACCAAAGTTTTCCATCCTGCGGAAAAATTTGTTTGCGCTTATGTCTGTATATCCCTATATATGTATATGTGTTTGGGAAATTTCAGGGGGCCTCGACACCCCCTCTTATATACGCCCCTGATAGGAGAAATGGTTGCCATGGTAACAAAATATAAATATTTTCCCATACTTATAATTTTACATCTTGAAATTTGAATGTACCGTACTATTGAAAATTAAATATATGTCAACACAAAAAATCTGGTGTGACAAGCACAGAACACAACTTACGATTACCGAAGGTAAGAGAAAGCTGTTTGCTGTGCGACAGTCACACCACATTTTTATTTATTTATATTGATTAATAAACCAGGGCCAACGTTTCGATCACATATGGGACCATCTTCAGGGCCAGGTTAATGTCTGAAAATATATATAATCCTCGCTAGGTTATATTGGGCATACGCAATTGTACGTAGCCTAATCATGATAATGCCTCAAATTTTATTATTATCATACCATGGACAGAGAGCGAATGATTTAAGCCTCATCTGCATTAAATACACGCTTTTTCTTACTCATAATCAAATAAAGAATTATGTCCTGTCTCGACTAAAAATGCAAATGAAATGAAACTATTGACAATAATATTGATCAGTGTGCAGTCAATTATTATTGAATTGCATATTGACAATGGTATTGTCAATAGTAGTATTGACAATACTATTGATCGTGTGCGGGGGTATAAGGGGAGGGGCGAATATTGACCGCCAGGACCAATTTTCCAAATGATTGCTAGTTTTAATATAAATAAGAATAAATTAAAAAAAAAAATATTTTTATATAAATTTATATATTTTAGCATTAAAAATGTTTGTTTTTGTATTATTTTATAAAATGGGGGGGGGGCGTCATACGATTAAATATTGTTTAAGGGAGGCGTGGTAACATAAAGTTTGGAAACCACTGCCATAGAGAAACGTCATTTTAAATTTTATTCAAATCGGGTGAGTGATTTGTGAACCCCTGATAAGGGGGGTTCCCTACCCCTAATTTGATATAATGATATCCTAAAACCACCCCTTGATAATTTTCTACCCATTAAAACAAACACCATGAAAATCGGACCAGTAGTTTCGGAGTCTATGCAAAGAAACCTGGTCGAGTCGTTGGTGACGTCACGACATGTAACGCGACATGCTGATAGAAGAGCGAAAAAATTTGTGTCGATAAAAATAAAGTTTCACTTTAATAATTTCTGGTTTTTGGGCATGTTCATAAACAATACCTATATTGTCTGAATGATATATACTCGACAAGAGTAAAATAGACTTCCTTTTTTAGGCACATAAGAGACAAGCGCAAATTTGAGAGTAAATCGAAAAAGTGTTTTTTTTTTTTCTAATAGGTAAAAATTCAGCTGGAATACATTTTTTATCTTTTCTAAAGTATCTTTTCCAATAAAAAATGGAGTATTGAAACAGAAATTATGAGTCAGGTGAAAATTTCCGTAAAGAATATAAATATTTTTTTTTTATCAATATCTTCATTGCTTGAATTTTCATTATTTTCTTCAGTAATGTGATCCTCTATACTGTATTTTATTTTATTTATTTATTTTTTTTTTTAAGAATACTGTTTTTATCTTCGATAACATTTAAATCTCCTAGCTCTTTTCATTCTTTAGGATATTTTGTTCACAAACAGACCATGTTGCAAAAACAACTTTTTTTGAACTCAGGGGACCTCAAAACGTGTATATCCATCAAAATCTCGACATTGAATTTTTGACATGAATACAATACTTTCTATATAATTACATATATAGTTAAGAGAAAGTAAAAAGCATTCTTGAATGTTATCAAGAGATATAATCTCAAAAATATAGAGAAGCTTTGAGATACGAAAGTCAACATGAAACTGACAGTTTTCTTGATTTTTCAAAATTAATAAAGAATTTGACAATATTTATTTTATTATTTAAAAAAGAACATGACAATTTTAAATATTTGAATACATAATACATAATAGGTTGTCATTCAAAGTGTTTTAAATACCCAGAAAGCCCAAGGGCCTGGGAGGCCCTCCTTGTAACTTTGTGTTTGTAAAGTGGTTCGAAGAAAAAATAAGGCATAAAAAATTTTTTTTTTTGAAAAACCCTTTAAAAATACCTTTATTATGAATAAATGGAGGAATACTAAAAACTTGAAATTTATAAGAAGCTTTTTCTGAGAGTTATTGAGAAAAAACGGAGTGACCGGGCGTCAAAGGCCCTGGTTTTGCGCTCTAGGGATAAAAACGGAAAATTTGAATTTTGGTTGACTTTACTTATTTATAAAAGTAAAATTTAAAATTGCATTAAATTTCAAATTGGAATTTTTTTTTTTTTATGCACTTGGCAATGTTTTTTAATTTATAGTAAGGTAAAAAAAAAGAAAATGACAATCTAAATACAAATATAATTTACTTATGTACAGTAAGTCTCACCCATGCGTTTTCTACCTCCGATTATTTCATTGTTTTTATTAATGAAAATCTATTGGAAATTTTCTAGGATTTAGCCATTAAAGTTCCCTTTAAAATTTTAGAAAAATTTTTTTGCTTGGAAATTATAGATTTTCATGTTTTACCTATGTCTGGGTTATTTTGTAAAGAAAAATTCGTTCCATAATAAAATAGTGATTGAGTTGTATTTTTCATGAATAGGAAAAAAAAAAAAAAGGGTCAATTACCTTTTAAAGAAACTATTTTTCTTTTCAAAGCAGGTAAAGAAAGCAACAGACTTAAAAACTTCGCATTTTTTTTTTTTTTTACAAACAATTTTGAAGGAAAAATTATATGTATACATTTTACGAGCATAAAAAAAAATTGATTTGTGCATTTTAAAAATTAAATTTATTAATAAATTTTAATATTAGCTTTAATAAAATTATTATCAAGAATTGTATCAATTCATATTCTATTTTTATATATATATATAAATAAAAAAAAAAAAGTCCAAATCATCCCCTTGTTTAGGTAGAAAATTGGAAGAAACGTTTATGCTGACATTTCAGTAGAATGTATTGTAAATCATATAACTTACAGACAATAAGTACAGCCCGAGTTATCCCATTGAAAGTGGTTCAAAAGAAAAATCAGATTTTTATTTTTAAAAGATTCATTTATTGCGATCGGAACAGTTTTTTTTTTTTAAATTTTTGGGATATTGAAACAATAAAATCAATTCAAAAATTAGTTGTCTTGACATAACAAATCAAGTTAAATTGTATTCGGAACAATTATTTCAATCATACCATGTGTCTATGCTCAAATGCAATTTATTTTAGATTAAAAATAATGCACTATGTTTATAAAGGCTTTTGTGGTTTAATTTATGTAAGTTTTTAATTATAGATCAAAATTCTATTAATTAAAAACTCATATCATAGATAGTAAATTAATAATTAAGTAAATATTTAATAATTAACTTAATAATTTCATGAAAAAAATTTAAATTATATCAATTTGTTTTTTTTGAATTTTAAAAACATTAAAAAGGGGGGGATGTCATTTATCATAGAAAACAACTTTCATATTTTTTATATTAGGCTGGTTGGCTTTATTTCAAGATTAAAATCTTAAATATTTTGCTACAAAGGATCTCTTGTTTTTACGAAATTTTTTAAAATGAAATTGGTTGAATTGAAGATTATGACCATTATTTTTTCCCCTCATATGATGGACAACTTTCAGTTTATTTTTCATTTGACAAAGAAAATTTGGCCCAGATTTCTATAAAAATAACATCAATTTCAACGTACAAGATTTT
Source organism: Euborellia annulipes (assembly GCA_023213315.1). Classification (NCBI taxonomy): domain Eukaryota; kingdom Metazoa; phylum Arthropoda; class Insecta; order Dermaptera; family Anisolabididae; genus Euborellia; species Euborellia annulipes. Next base: position 7,676 of record JAKCPI010002618.1, read on the forward strand.
TAAGATTAAAAATAGAATCACGGAAATATAAAAGGTATAGCTCTATTTTAGACTAATAAAAACAATGGAAAGGAAAAAAAAATTTTGCAAACAAAAGAAATTCCTCACTAGATGTTATTAAGGTAATCTTTCAAGATCAATAGTTTTATTTATCTTTGGGTGAGGCAAGGACAATAGAACGTCCCCAACACGAGATCAAAGTTCAATAAGAGAAAGTAAAATAGGTCTAAGCCGAGCGAACTCTATGAAATGAAAAATGAGCAGCTTAACTTTTGTTAATAAAAATATTTTAGTGGCCCTGAAAAGGGCCGTTGTTTTTTAAATGAAAGGGAAAAGGAAATAGGCAAAGGATCAAAGAATGAAAATTAAGCTCGTTCTCCACGGATACGTCTGGCGAGTTGGATATCCTTGGGCATGATGGTGACTCGTTTGGCGTGGATGGCACAGAGATTGGTGTCCTCGAAGAGACCCACCAAATAAGCCTCAGATGCCTCCTGAAGAGCCATCACAGCGGAGGATTGAAAACGTAAATCAGTTTTGAAATCCTGAGCAATTTCTCGGACAAGTCGCTGGAAGGGCAACTTGCGGATCAGCAATTCAGTGCTCTTCTGGTAACGACGGATCTCCCGGAGAGCTACAGTCCCTGGGCGATAACGATGAGGTTTCTTAACACCGCCAGTGGCTGGGGCACTCTTCCTCGCAGCTTTCGTTGCCAACTGTTTACGAGGAGCTTTGCCTCCAGTCGATTTACGAGCTGTTTGCTTGGTACGAGCCATTTCGAACTATCGAATTGATTGGTTCAATGAATCAAAGCAGAATGAAAAATTTCCCCCTCCAGAGGGCCTTTTATACCTTTGACTAGAAGTTCCCCCTCCATCAAACCACATCCCTCTCCTCCAACCTTTTCAAGTCAACTTATGGAAATATTTTATTTTCTTTAACGTTTAAACTAATTAGTATTGAAAAATATAATAAAACAAATATTTTTACAATTAAAACAAATGAAAAATAAATAAAATTAAATCTATTTTTTGAGTAAAAAGAATAAAATATTAGGTTGAATAAAAAGGCGGGAAATCACGACCTCTGGACGTAAACAAAAAAGTGGGGAATTTGCAAGAGTGGGGGTAACTGTCACGTGGATAATTAAAGTGATTAAATCAATAATCTCACACAAAATGCTATTCAATCACATTCCAAAAGAAACAAATTGAATTGTTTTTTAATATAATTAAAAGAGGTCATTAAAATACAGAAAGTTGATTGTGAGTTGATGTGAGTAAATAGCTCTCAAGGTAGGAGAGTGGGGGAAGTTGAGAGTGTGTGAGTGAGGGCTATAAAAGGCCCCCTCGTCTATGTGAGCGTCATTCCGTTGTGAGCTCTCGAGTTGTATACATCTTGTACACCTATTGATCGAGAATGACTGGTCGAGGCAAAGGAGGCAAAGGGCTGGGAAAAGGAGGCGCCAAACGGCATCGTAAAGTTCTTCGTGATAACATCCAAGGGATCACGAAACCTGCAATTCGTCGTTTGGCTCGTCGTGGAGGAGTGAAACGTATCTCCGGCTTGATCTATGAAGAAACCCGAGGTGTCCTCAAGGTGTTCCTCGAGAACGTGATCCGGGATGCTGTCACCTACACTGAGCACGCCAAGAGGAAGACCGTAACTGCCATGGACGTAGTCTATGCCCTCAAGAGGCAAGGCAGAACCCTCTACGGATTCGGCGGCTAATTTATTCGACAAATTTGCAATTTCCTTGAACATTCCTTTATGATCCTTTAATTAAAAAAACAACGGCCCTTTTCAGGGCCACAAAAGTATTTTTATTAACAAAGGTTAAGCTGCTCATTTCTTATTTGAAGGTTTTTAAATAAAGATGATGAAACCCTAAATATCAATGTAAAAAAATACATTTAGTTTAAAGATAGCGTCTGATTCAATCAATTTTGTTAAATCAGTGGTTTCTAAACTTTTGCCACCGCGCTTCGCTTTTCTATTGTTCACAAACTTGTAAAAAAATGTCCATTTATAAATGTTTCACGTAAAACCTACACCACTTTTCCTTTAAACCTTATTTGACTCACAATATTTTGAAAAATTGCTCACTTCCTAATGTGCCGCCTCCCCTTGGACTCACAATTTGTATGTTAATAATTGAAATTTGATCTAAAATTTTTTTTTTTTTAAATATAAAAAGTTAACTAATTTCAGTTGATATTATTTACATAAAGACTACAAAATGAACAAGTTGTATAAAATATATTTAACTTGAATATGCCCTTATTACATCTATTATTTTCTGAGAAAATAAAGTGGCTGTTGCATTTAAATCTCTTGGAGACTACCTGGGTGCACTCGTTTTCTATCTATTGTATATTTTCTTTTAAAATATATATCTTGCTACTTTTACAAAACAAAATTCTTTGTTCCTTTTGTAGTTTTAGACAATTGTTAAAGGGACCATTTCAAAAAGGCTTAGCAACAAATTGAAAAGAAAGCTTTCTTTAATTCCCTTTGGCAAATATGCATTCCATTCTTATTTTTATCGCATCTTTCATCTTGACAATAAAGTAAAAAATGGACATGGTACACAAATAAAAGGAAAAAATGGTTCAAAAGAAAAGGACAAATTTCAAGTACAAATGTCAAATCTAAATTATATTCTGACACTCGGGAAGTCAACGACAAATACAATAATTACAATTAGAAAAATTAATATGGAATTGTCAAACCAAAATTAAATTTAATTCAAATCAACAATTTTCATTGTGTTGAAATTAGGTCTGCGCCTATCAGACCTTTGCTTTATGCATTTCGAAAGGTGTATCATGTTTTGTTCCACCAAATTTTTTTCCTTATTATTAATATAATCCGAGAGTAGAATACCAATACTTGACTAATGCTAGGTTTTTTTTTTTTTTTTATTTGTATACCGATTAAACAAAAGCTAAAAATTGAAATTTGTTTTTCAGTGTCTAGAATCAAAATTGGAGTACTAGAAGAGGGAAAAATTTTCTTTTGTTGGTCTGTGATATTTAATATTCTAAATAAGAGAAAATAAAATGATACTTCATTAAATATTTTTTTATAAAATAAAAATGCGATTCCAAAAGATAGAAATTGACTAGTCATTTATAGGTCAAAAAATCAATTTGGTTATTTTAATAATTTTCTGGGCTTCATGAGAAAAAAAACTTTTAGCCTTAATTTTAAATTCAATTTAAATCTTCATTTTATAAAAAAAATTTTTGTATTTTAGTTTCAGTTTAAGACATCAAATGGCGAGGATAATGAATTTTCAATTCTTTCAACTAGAAATTTAAAACAAAGACAGCATTATTTTTGCAAATAAAAAAGATATGGGTGGCCCTGAAAAGGGCCGTTGTTTTTTGTGAAAGGGTTCAATTAAGAAGGCAAAATGTGAATTTATGCCTTCTTCTCGGTTTTCTTGGGCAAGAGCACAGCCTGGATGTTGGGCAATACACCACCCTGGGCGATGGTCACCCCAGAGAGCAATTTGTTCAATTCCTCGTCATTACGGATGGCTAATTGAAGATGTCTAGGGATAATCCTAGTCTTCTTGTTGTCTCTGGCTGCGTTACCTGCCAACTCGAGGACCTCAGCAGCCAAATACTCCATTACAGCAGCCAGATAGACTGGAGCTCCAGCTCCTACTCGCTCGGCATAATTGCCCTTGCGGAGGAGACGATGGATTCTTCCCACGGGAAATTGAAGTCCAGCTCGGTTAGAGCGAGACTTTGCCTTTCCCTTAACTTTTCCTCCTTTGCCACGGCCAGACATGTTTGTGGAATGTGAATGTTATTGACAAGAATCTGAGAATAAAATTTTGCCGCTATATCCTGTTATTATATACCGTCTGAAACCAGATTGGAACCCATCTCTCTGATTGGCTGGACGTCATTTCGCGCCTCCTGCTTCCCCCCAATCAAACAAATCTCAGCACTCCTAGCGGGCGGGCTTGACTCTTAGAATGTTATAAAAGCCAATTTGAACCGCGGCACCGCATCATTCAGTTTTGTTAACTGGTATCATTCACTTCCTTTGTGAAACTTGCTCTTTTTATTAATCATGCCACCCAAAACTAGTGGAAAGGCTGCCAAGAAGGCGGGCAAAGCCCAGAAAAATATCACCAAGACCGACAAGAAGAAGAAGCGCAAGAGGAAGGAATCCTATGCCATCTACATCTACAAAGTGTTGAAACAGGTCCATCCTGACACTGGCATCTCATCGAAGGCGATGAGCATCATGAATTCCTTCGTCAACGATATCTTTGAACGCATTGCTGCCGAGGCTTCTCGTTTGTCTCATTACAACAAACGTTCAACGATCACCAGTCGGGAAATCCAAACTGCTGTTCGCCTCCTGCTCCCAGGTGAATTGGCCAAGCACGCCGTCTCCGAAGGCACCAAGGCCGTCACCAAATACACATCTTCGAAATAAATCCCTTGCCCTATTTTATCCTCAAATAAAAACAAAAACAACGGCCCTTTTCAGGGCCACCCACATCTTCTTTTATTTGCAAAAATAATGCTAATTTATCTTTAATTACCTCTCAGCTTGAGAGAAAAAGTTAAAAAATATTTAGGGCTTTATGTCTCTCTGTGCAAGCCAAATCGATGAAATTTTAAGTCGTCGCGTAAAAATTGATTATAATCAATTTTTACCCAACTAAACTGTTTAGTTGCGTAGAATGCGCACACGGAATCGATATCGACTCAACTTTTTAATTCCATTATTGTTGCAATCAGAGTTGGGTTTTATACACGATTTTGCAGTTTTATACAAAATTTGCGGATAAAACTTGTATAAAATGTATAAAACTTGGATGCGCATGCGCAAACCCAACGAGAAAGAAAATTCAAATAAAATTTCATTTTTCAATTATTAACATTTTGTTGGTATAAGATAACATTAACATTTTGATTATATTATTCACTAAATAAAAAGCAAACAACATATACATCGGCCTAGTTTTATACATGTATAAAACCGTGTATTATACTCGGCGGGATAAAACCTGCCAACTATGATAAAATTGTATAATTTTTTTCTTGGCTGAATTAATTCAATGCCTAGTCTCTCGATCTCATCTATGACAGAGCCTCTCCCTTCTTTTTGTACTATATCGATTTATTTATATTTCACCACCCCTAAATAGATATTTTAAATCTGTAATTTATAAAATATACATTTATTTTGTATATATTTTATTTGCTTTATATTTATTTTTATAGATTATGGAAATCTGACAGTGTACTCTCCAATCGTCATTGAATGCCTCGTCTCTTTATCTCATCTTTGACCGTCATGTCAGCCGGCCTCTCTGCCTCTCATTAATTATATATTATATGTTATTAATCTGTGCTCTGCCTTCTTGTTTTCTCACAACTATTTAATATTTATAAGGTCACGAATTATTTTGAACGTTTATTTAATTTGTGAGTAATCAAAATAATAGAAATATTCCAAACTCGTGTGACATTGTGAGTTAACCTTTGCCTGACTAACAACATCGATTTTTATATAATTTATCTATTTTATTTACGCTTTTGAAGATGAATTTTTAATTTAAATATTTATTTAAATTAATTAGAATAATATTTACTAAAAATGGATTCATTGGAATATTTGAAACTCAAGTTCTGACAGGTGAGTCTTTGTCTGACTGTCTTAATTTTTATTCTCATTTTTTTAAACATCTTTTATAATCAACTTCAAATTCACTTTCAATGTTTATTTCTTCATTATTCATATTATTAATTAATTTTATTCAATAGTTAAATTATTGATCCATTCACTCCCAAACTTCAAATTCGATTTCACTCCTAATTTTTTAATTTCTCTCTTAATTTTCCTTTAAACTCTAATTGATCCTTGAATATTTAAATGAAAATGCAGCAGAGTGATTAAGATTTATTTATATTATTAATCCTTCATGAGTTTTGGTTTTATGCTTTATGTTTTATGTTTTATTTCAAAAAGACTAGATTTATTTTAAAAATGTTATATATATATACACACACTTTTATTGAAATTTTTTTATTTTTCTTTTAGATGTCTAATCGAAGGGCGTTTCATCTGATGTGACTGCGAACAACGAAATCTTCCCTGCCAAGAAAAATGTTAAATAAGAGAATCTCATGCTATGAATTTAATATATCTGTTGTTCAACATTTTTTTGTTAAATTAGTTTTTCTTAATTTTAGATTACAACAAAAAGGACTTATCACATGTTGGAATCACCACCTCAGTGAATAATAAAATAAGATTGCAGCAATAAGCAAAGCCGAGCTGTCAGCAGACTTCAAAATCAAAGCAGGAATTATAAATTGAAGTGAGTACCATCAGTTCTTATTCTCCTTGAATATTTTTTTTAATTCCGATATTCATTTAACTATCATCAATTTAAGTTTATTTATTAAATTTGAGATTGAATAAAGTAGATGCAGGGATCATAAAAACCTCAATTAAAATCAAATTTACTTAAATTTTAAAGGGTGGAATGCAGTCAATGATTTAAGTAAATGAATACTACCCTTGTTTAATTAACCATCGTCAAATATAAATAAAAGGTTAATGAATTTACAAAGCAAGAAGTAATTATTTATGTTAAAAATCTTTATTAAATTATTTATTTTTCATTTTAGATGTGATTTGGATCAAAAGACTCATCTTCAATTCATATGTTTGGAGCTCTGAGAGAACATTATGTCACTCAAATATATATATCATAGAATTTTATTCTTCAAATGAATAGAAATGAAATTACTGATTGTATATAAAAAAAGGGAGAGAAAATAATTCCACTGTTTTAAGCCAGAATGATTCAAAGAAAATATAGTTCGATTAAATATCATGAAACAAGGTAAGCCTCAAAAATTTTTGATTAACAGATATAACAAAATCATTCCACTAATTTTTTATTTTAAATTAACTCCGGACGTCAGGGACTAATCTTTTAATGTTAAATTAATTTATTTTTATTTTTTAGATGTGATTTAGACCAAAAGACATCCCTTTGGAGTTTGTAGAGCACACTCATCA